>JABJVR010004942.1:0-14107 GCA_025773905.1 Chitala chitala | reverse complement strand
ATCAGCACGAGAGGAGATCAGCAGGGACTAGCAGTCAAGCCCCCCCCCCCACTCTTTGCTTCCCACCTCCCAAATCCAGCTACTTTGTCCCCATGATCCTGCTCATTGACATGTATTACTAGAGCCCCCCCCACCTCCACCCCGATTTCACATGAAGATAAACTGATGTACAGCTAAAGGGGTGACCTCCTGTTTACCCCTCCCTGTCCCCCTAGGGACAACACACACAGGCTCCATCAGCAAAGCCATTCTCACACGCACACACACACCACCTGGCCACCCTACAAGAACAGGATGATGGATCCGAGTCACAGCAGAATGGACAGCAGAACGGAGGGAAAAAAGTTGGTTCTGAACCTCCTCCGGTGCTCCTAACATTAATGCCCTACAAACTCAGAAGCATAAAAAAGTAGCACATTGATTCTGGAAAAACTAAGGGTTTTAGGCTAATGATTTGCAATTGAGAAACACAGTCAGGCATCTGTTCCAAACTGTATTTGCTGACAAATCAGCTCGTCCCTCTACTTAATGTGCTAATCATTGGGAAAGCGAGCACCCCCCCATCTCAAAAACCCGAAGAGGCCCAATCAGCACATGCTCATCTCATCAAGCTAATGCATGCAGTATCTCCTCACACAGCCTTGGCGTGAACTTCCCACATCTGCACCCTGCGTTGTCAGCCCCAACTGCAGGAGCCTTGGGTGGTTCAGTGGCGGAATTCTTGACCAGGGTACACAGCCTCATCGCCTTGAGGAAGCTTTAAGCAAGGTAATAAACCTCACAAAAATGCAACATGGACACTGACTCACTTTGTTCTTCCAACCACTGCTGCAAACCAAAGTTAAGCCAGGTACACAAGAGTAGGGTCCATCTCACAGGTAACCAAGAATCTTCACCCGCGTCTGCCCAGGCACGCGCCCTGGAGAGGTCAATCAGTGATTCGGTGTCATCCAATCAGTGATTCGGTGTCACCTCTTCGACAAGTGAATGGTTTTGGAGTTTTCAGACGAGACATTTCCTTGAAGGAATGTTGCACCATGCGACCCGGGCAATGCAACAATCCCAGTCATTCAGGCTTTCTCTGAAACCTCGATATTTACCTCGCGGCATTTGGTGGACAAGCGCAAAGAGTCTTGCAGAGTCACGCAGGAAGAGTCCGTCTGCTAGAACTAAGACATCCCTCGTAGACTCCTGGTCAGCCACGGCTGAGCTCTATGGAGATTAGTACTTTAGTCTGTCTAAATATCAGTCAAACACCAGGACTAATCGGTCTGTTTCTGCTGACAAGCGTGTGGTGAGTCATCCCTGACAACGCATCTCGGATATCATCATGCCTTTGATAAATCAGATCTCCTTGCCTGTGGAAATCGCCGTAAAAACTCGGGAGTTTCCGGAAAGTGTGTCGGCCGCTGCCGTTTTACTCGAGCGGAGTTCAAAATGACACCCTCCTTTGTTCATCCCCGGGACACACCAAGAGTGATTGCAAGGATGCAGGAAACGGGGTGGCTAGAAAGAAAAACAAGTTTCACCAATGGGGGGGGGGGGGAAGCGGAGCGGATGACCTTCTGCTGTCAAAATGTGCTGTCAGCCTAAAACATACCCAGCAAGCCTTCAAGAAAAAAGTAAACAAGGTTGTGAAGATGCCTCACACACTTTGGCACAGCTCAAATATCGACTCCTCTCTCTCCCCTCTGACATGAGGCTCAGTGCCAATGGAAAATGCAGTGGTTAGTGGTTAAAATCATCACAAGCTTCCCCTGTCCAGAACTCTAGCTACACAAAGGGGCGCTGCATCTGTATCACCCTCTACTGTACACCTGACCACTCCATTAAATCCATGGGGTAAAAAGGAGGAAAAATATGAGAAAACGTCACCCACAGATGCCTGCGTTTCCAGCGCCAAAATGAGACACCATCGATTTTCAGTTCTCTGTTTGTCGGGGCGCCTTAGGAAGCGAAAGCAGTTAACAGCATGTGGGTCTTGTCATTTTCATTCTAAAGCCACATGGCGCAGGAGAAGCAGCCTGCTCGGACAAGCCATGGCTCATGGGCCCATTTTTCCCAAATCCAACTGGGGTCAAAACCAAGGTCGCCCACGGCTGCGCGCACACACACACACACACACACACTGGTCTGCGGAAACGTTCACATTCCTGTCTCCATGGGAACATTTCACTGGTTGCCATTCATCACTCCCAACACCAGCCCAATAAAACTAAAACACAAATATAAACAGTCTCATGGGCCCGGGCCGGCAGAAGCATAAACTTTGAGTGTCCATTTCCCAGGCCTGGAGGTGAAGCTTCCAAAATACTCCCCAATATGGTGTCAGTTGGACTTGCTTGTTCCTTACACCCTTTCCACAACAAAACCACCCCCCCACCACCACTGCCTGCAGAGAATGACAACCTGCAGCAACATGGATGAGAAAACGCTAGTGGATAAATGCTGTCCTTACTAATTACTAATTCACAAGGACTGGCTCGAAGATATTCAACACCTTCATATGAACATGTGCGCGTTGGCACGGCAATAACCTGGGCCGACATAAACAGGCGTTGTTACCTCAGATATGCCACACATGTAATGGAATTTTAAAATGTTCCCAAGCAGAATACTACATAGAAACAAATAGTTAATGGTTTTGCACCCCAGAGGAGAAAAAAGAAACAACATAGAATGGTTCACAAATGAGCATGTTATCCTTAAACAAGGGGCCATGATGATCTCCTCCGTATCGATCCAGTTTTACCAAATGTCCTGCTGTAACAAGCACGTTTTGAGTGACTTTAAAAGCAAAAAGGGCCGTCCTACCTTAACGTCATGTTTTACATTAAGTACATCAACCATCAAGTACCTTAACACAAACATAAAAATAAGGAAATCTTTCATACATCCAAACTAGAAGTACATTATTTTCCATAGGGAAGTTTGTTCAATAATAATCTACTGTAATTGTGAGAGTCTGGTGCTTTCCTCCATCTCCAGGATCTCCTGTCACAGCAGGTGCTAAATGGACGTGGACTTTGGAAGTTCATACTCTCACCTACAGAGCCAGGAAGATCCTGAACAGCTCTGCTTTCCAACTTTCACCTATGAGATGGTCCCTCCCCAAGGAGTCAGAGCCGTGAACACATGTGGCCAATAGGAGGGCAGGGACAGTATCTTAATTTATAACAACTGACTGCAGAGCAGGGTGTTGATGGGCATGTGGGGGTGGGGACTGCAGTTGCAATCAAATTCACCACTACCCCCCCCAAAACCCAAAACTGTCACCACAGATTGAGTTCACAATAGCCTCAGGGCTCAGCAGGCAGCAGCTGTGGAGGTGGTTTGGTGGGGGGGGGCGCATTTCACCGAACCCCTCCCAAGAGACAAACGTCCCCACCCCATCTCACTGTCACACATGCACACGCGCGCACGCACACACGCATGCAAAGCCACACACAGATTAGTGCGATGGAAAGTGCTCCAGCACAAACTGACACTGTCCAAGCAGATTACACTGGATTACATAATTTACATTTTCTCCATCTGAGACTCTGTGCCACTCAAATACACCAGAACGTTCCATTGACAAATGCTCACACATAGCAAACCTTAAAAAAAAAAGTTAAAACTGAAGGAGATTTGGGATTAAGCAAAAAATAGGAACTCTGGCCCATTTTTTATGCTGCAAAATACTATAAAGTATGAATATGTAATGGTTTCGAAAACCAGGGAAAAAAGGCAAATATCAGCAGAAATGTAGTCAGCACATCCTGCCAGTAAGACTGTCCATTACGACCTTCCTACAATGCTGAAGGTAGCTCTTTTTGCCTGTATTCTCTGCAGCCACAGCCAAAAGAGATCCTCTACATTATAGATGGAAATAAAAAAAAAAATACGATACGACTTGGAGACCTTTTTATTCCATAAGATCTGCTAGGTCAGAGTCCCAGTATTTGTCCCTCAGATACTGTCAAAAGTGTTAACAAAAGAAAAATGTTAATAACATAAATCACAATGGCAAATTCTCAGTGAGGACACAGCAGAGTGAGTGTTGATTCCTGTTAGGTTGTAATGAACTGGTCAAGGTCATTTTAAGGCAGGACCAATTCAAAAACAGAACCCCTCACTGCCAACCACATTGGAAGGATGTAATGCTTTCATCTTACAAGATAACATGTGCTCTTCGTATTTGTCCCAGTTTATCACAATGACCATCATCATCAAAACCTATTCTTCAATGTCTTGTAAAATAAGGCCAAGCTGTTCTATGACAGTGGACCATCATTTAACAAGGGAGGGATCTATTTTAAATATAGAGCTATTATAAAACACTGCGAGACCCATCGCAGCAAACCATCCATCAGCGCTCTCAGCGAGAATTTAACGGGGAGGCGTCGAGACGCAGAGTCGAGGCGTTGAGAGCGAGGCGTTTGCAGTCACTTCGCCCGGACGCCAACGCTGTCCCGCCTCTGTTCGACGCCTTCACAGAAAAATCCATCTTGACAAATTTGCCTATTTATTCACCCCCCGACCCCACCTCGCCGCAACAGAATAACAGCGGAAATGTCGGCTGAGGGGCTAGATAGCAAGTGAAAGACCGGCGATGGGGCCCCCAGGAACTTGAAGTGAAGAGTGAGGATGGAGACTGTGAGTAGAATTAACACGGGGAGAAAAGGCTACATTTAAGTATGTCATCCATGTCTATTGCAGACTTTGTGGCAATAAGCCTTAAGCTCCACCAGGACAGAAGCCTGATTTCCACATTTCCTCAACTGTCCATCCTGTTCCCCATTCTTCCTCAGGATGTGTAACCTCTCTCCCAATAAGGTGACACTGGGCTGTAAGAACGCCCACGCCCCGTGCAAACTACCCTCAAACCCACGTCTTGTATCGGAGCATCAGTTACCCAAGCCATACAAAGGTGTCACACTGGAAGTGCGTTTTTTTCTCCAGTTCAACATTCTTTCCCCGTGCAAGGGGAGTAGAGAGGTTCTGCTGGTGCTGCAATTCCTCTCTAGGTCTTACCTCGTTAAGTCTTCTATAGTGCAACCCGAATAAAGTTGTGCATCACACTAGCCGCCTTTTGTAGGGGAGAGGAGGGAGAGTGGTGCAAAAGGTTGAGTTCAGAGTCAAAGTATAAAAAGAAAAATGTGTTTCTTCTTAACACGTATATTCTGCATCGTTAATTTTACCTGTGCGCCGAGTCGCGTTATGTGGTGCCTTCCAGATTTTGCCAAGCAACATTCATACCTGAAAAAACTTCAGTCTACATCTTTGAAAACAAGACTAAAAGTAAAACACACGCGCGCACACATACACGCAGAGCCTTAAGGAAGACCAAAGGCATTTTGCAGACCTAGGAATATGGCCCCAGTAATATGGACACGAACACTGACCCATGTATCAGCTCACATCTGTTAACCCTGCAGCTTTGCACCACAACTGTCGTACCTATAAACCCTTTCATTTGTCTGCTAACATCACTCACCAGCAGCGTCATCTCATTCAAACACACGAGGCTGTCCTGCATTCCACCACGCTAATAATACAGTATTATGTCACATTACTCTGGGGTGTACCTGATCTACACTACTAGTCAAAAGTTTACACACGCCTTGTCAGTTTTTCCATTTCCAGTTTTCTACCTTTTTCAACAACAGTGAAGGGGGTGATGTTGTACAAAAACACGTGGAACTATGAAGCGAGGAAAGGTGATGGAAACTAAAATCTAATATTTCAGATTCTTCAACATTGCCACCTCTTGATTACAGCTTTGCAAACTCTTAGCATTCCCTCATCAAGCTTAATTACATTCACCTGGGATGCCGTTCCAACAGTATTGAAGGAGTTCAAATAGGATGCAGTTTAAACCGGGTCCAGTTTAAACCGGCACTTAACCAAGCGTGCCCAAACTTTTACCTGGCACTGTATAAACCAGCTATCCATACGTATGATTAACAGGAGCTGCTTTTCACGTGTCTAAAAAGGCAAACATCCACACTAAGGCCAATTAATTATACCAATTAATTAAACACCCAAGCCCTGCTTCCGGACAGGTGCTCAAGTGCCCAACGCTGATGTAACGAGCTGAACACCGTGTTAACTCATCAGTGAGTAGCCCTGTTCACACCATCATGACACACCACATATTTGCATTGCCGGTGTCTCACAGCCTACGCATCAGAATTACTGATACAGCCCCCCCCCCGCAAGACACACCTGCAATAAACCTACCTTTAGTCTATTTAGCATTCTTTTTAATATTAATAGTGTTGTTAAAAAGTTTAATGCATAAAGATGCCGAGTTCATCGATGTAAATTTGCACATGGTGCAATTAAAGATCAACAGCTTCAGAAATCCCAAAAGATTAAAAAAATCTGTGGGGGCTGGATTTACTCTCCTGCACACTGACACACAAACAGGCAGCTCTAGAAGTGATCCTCAAAAAAGGAGGGGAAAAATGGCAGATGTAGTGGGAAATTACAGTAAAACTCAACACACCATTTACTCGTTTCTGAAAACAGGAATTTGGCTTTCTGGAACCATCCATTGGGTGGAGCTGTACACTGCAGGCAGGAGCACTATAAGGGCAGCCATGTGTGAGCACAACCCAGCCATTAGGCAGGCACTTAAGGCATTTCACAGGAACCGAATTAATCCACAGTATCATAAACTTCAGCTCAAGAAATAAAAACACGGCAAGCGCCGTGCACAACCTCCTCCACCCCCCCAAAATCTCAAACAATTTTTAGGGTGCCACCCTGGTACCATTCATTTAGGCAGCTGCACTGGGCAGAAACAGCCTCTTCAGCAATGCAGCATCTCGATGACCTTCCTATTCCGGTGCTTGGCGACAGCAGCATCGCCATAGTAACGGCTTTCTTTAACAGCAGGCTATTGGAGGAGATCAGTCAGATGAATCACTGCACTTCACATGCAACTCCAGCTCTCCATCCTACCCCCCCCATCCCAGATACTATTCACGCCTTCTGCTGTACCAAACAGATTTACAGATTCTAAGTTCTCCTCCAGTTGTCAAGGTAGTGTTTGCAATATGTCACAGCAAAAGAACCCCTGTCCCGACCAAAACCTCCCCTCGCCCGATACCAGGAACATTACCAGGGCCGCCATCAAATTTGCATGTCGTTTGCCCACAGGACAAGTTATGCAACACTGCGTGCTCATTACTCATTCCGAAATAACTCTTACAGTCTGCTCGAAGCTATAGCGCACTCGTTACGCGAGATTTCTTTTTAACGAACTAGTCTTTATTAGCCTTGTTAGCCCACAATATACAATCTGTGGTATTCAAAATGGGTATAAAGACATTATGGCAACGTGGACCTGAAAAAACACAAATGCATAAATAATGCATGGCATCACCCCTCAGCACCAGCGCTGTTCTTACTAGTCACAAAAATATATACTCAGAAAACATCGAGTTGCTTAATGAATATCTTTTGTTTTTAATTAATGGGTTTTCACAAGAGGGAAACTGACAGGGGACCAATACATGGAAGAGAGACAGTGACATGGAGGGGGATGCAGAGAGAGAGAGAGACGCAGAGAGAGAAAGAGAGAGAGAGAGAGAGAGAGACGCAGAGAGAGAAAGAGAGAGAGTGAGTGTGTGCTCTGAGGTGGCAAACAGAGGCAGACAGGAGAAAACAGGAAAAAAGTACAAAGCAACACGGCTGCCTGGTGGTGTTGTGCTCCACCCACAAGGCCGCGGCCCTGAGCAGCTCTCGGACAGCACGGCTGCAGATCAATAACCCTGCAAATGAGGCCGGTGTCATCACCGGGGCCATGCGCACGACTCAAACATGCCCCGGGCACTCTGGGGCCCGGTGGAGCCCATTCATCAAAGCAGCCTGAGTAAGGAGCTCCGAAGGCTGAGGAGTGCGGCACGGGCCCAGCCCCCTCGTTAAGCTCTGGACAAACATCCGTCTGAAAGCTCAAAACAGGTGGGGGCAGGAACACAGGGGGGGCAGGTGGAAGAACTGAGCTTTGGTGTCGAACCCTAAAGGCTAAACAGCAAACCTTGTTACTCTCCTGCAACACCCCCAAAACATTAGAGCTTTACATCATGGGCAAAATCTTCTCACATGAACAGTGGCTGAGACAGACCCCAGGCTTTGCTCTCATGGAGTTTCATAGTGTTTCCCAGCGATAATAAGTGTTTGATAAAAGACTGCTCTTACTGTGTAGTCTTCTAATGTTCACATTGGACTGAGAAGCACCAACATCAATACATATATCATCACTGCTTTATGTCTCGTGTCAGACTGATCAGTGCTGTTCTTCCCATGCGAACAGCCGATTCACCAGACCGATCAGTGCTGTTCTTCCCATGCGAACAGCCGATTCACCAGATTTGCTGCTTCAGAGCAACTTGTTACTCTGCATTGGAATACCTGCTCATTCTGAACATGAATACATCTTAAAACATGCATTCTGTCAAACTGCCCTCACCAGGCTCGATGACTTATGACCACACAAGCATAGCTTTGACATATTTAACTGTGGAATCCAATAAAACAGCAGCAGGAACTGCAGCCATCCAAAACCTTAGAGCTTCTCAGAGCCCACCTGCACTGCAAAGCATCACAAACCCAACAAGATCTGTGTAACATGCCAATAAACTATTCATCTGGAAGAATGGTTGGGTAATAAGAAAAATATTACTACTCATTAACAGGCTGAGAAAAGAAAAAAGGTTACCATGACAACCTACCTGGGGTCTTTCCAAGACCGTGGGGAAGCATCGGATAAACTTTTTTGCGTTTTGTAATGTCACACATCTGGTTTACTGTATTTCACCATCAAAATTTTGTTGTTTTTAATTGAAGCCAGAGTTTAAAGGCTACCACAAAACGTAAGCAGAAGCCCCAGCACCTTCGCAGATGCACAATGATGAAGATTCTCCGTCATCCAGGTGAAGCTGTCTTGGAGTTGAATCATGTTAACCGGACCTCTTTCTTCTCGATAGGAACGTTTCATTATTTATCCAAGTAGCCTACGCTGAAGAAGCTACTTGGATGAGTAGTGAAACATTCCTACCAAAAAAGTCCAGTTGACATGATTCAATCTCCAGCCATTACAAATGTACATTACTGTCTATTTACTGAAAACAAAAGCAAAACAACTAAAACCACCTCTAGGACTCCTCTGGCAGGGTAGAAATCTTATCAGAATAGACAGAGGGGGAAAAAAAATAACAATTTAAGAATTAGGATTTGAAAAAGCAGATGACTAACTGTAGACTAAAATCAGCACAGTCTGGCTACAGACCATGAACCTTAAACCAGAACCTCTAAGGTAGCAAACCTGAGGTGCTAGACAGTATCCAGCTTCAACAACGAACAATACGTATACTAACACTGACTACACAATAAATACTAGCAAATTAATCACTAATTAACAGCAGAGACCGAATGACCAATGACTACACAAAACATATGATAATGATGAAAGCATAATCAAAATTTTGTAGTAGCTAAAGACAGTACATTATATGCAACTCTGTAGGAAAAATGTCTCCTTTCTAGTTTGTTTTCATGATGTAATCTCATGGCTTGACAGGAAGTGACACTGGGAGAATCTGGTGTCAGGAGTGGGATAAAGAGTGAGACTAAAGGTAGGAACATGCTCAACATGATGCATGCTGCTACGAGAGTAGTGCAGGAACATCTTGTCAAATTAATGCTAGTGTCATGGATGCACACGCATCACCAGCTTTGAGCCGTGTTGAGTATAAACCAGTCCTTACATGGCTGCCGTGAAGTCAGGGATACTCTAGACCAAGTTTAATGGCAGGTGTCCAGTTGGTCAGCCAGACAAATGCGTAGGAGACTGAGGAAAGATATTCCAGACCCAACTAACCCATGCTGAAGTTTGTCACCTGCATGCTGAGTGCAAAGACAAACCAAGGAGTGCACCCTCATCCCTCCCCCAAGAGAGAACAGACACCAGCACTCAAGCATCACGGAAGTAACCAGGCCTCCGCAACACACATTCACACCACAGCTGAAACGGTAACGACCTGCTGTTTTTAATTACACACCCTCACCAAGGCCACCCACAACCTCTGACTGGCCGACACAGTAAACAACACAAACGATAGTCTCCAACTTGCCACAGCATGTCGGCTTTCCAGGCAACAGGGAAAGAGTTTCTCTGAAGAATAAAAAAAAAAAAAAAAAACCCCAATCCAAGCAGTAAATAAGATAGCAACTCGGCAATGAAATATCTTTTGTAACATAGGCAGGCAGACATTAACAATTTAAATGCATCTGCAAATGGAGAAGCGTTTGCATGTTAGGTTCTACTGTGGTATAAAAGCAGCTTAAATTTACTGATCACCGGGGGACCGTTACACTGAGCACGCTCAAATTTGCATCACGTCGCCACTTGAATTCAGTCAAGCACAACATTTCCTATTTAGTGCAACATTTCGCTCGTGCCACCACCCGACTAACACAGCGTTTGGAGGTCGGGGGTGGGAGGGGAGTGTCCTCCCTCTGAATCAAAAACGGCACCAAGATTCCACCATAGCACCTCACCTGACAGCTGAGAGGAAAGGTGGCCATTCAAATGAAGATGCCGTGACAGATAATCGCCAAGGTGGAGCCCAGCACTCATACACGCACTCTGTATAGGTCACTCTCTACTTTAATGGAAGCTACTCGCAGCGCTAACGACGTTTTTACAACTGCTAGACGTGATTGATCGCAACCTGGGTATCCGAGAGATTTTAGGCGATCAAAAAAATGGTTCGTGCCTGTACGGAAAGTGCAGGGCGATCGATCTTGTTACCAGAACACAGCATTTGGGCCAAAAATACCACACCTGACCCAGTACTTTCATTTTAGTGCTCAAACCTTAGCTAAATTTCTTAAATACTAAATTATATTTGCGTCAAATAATAAATCTTAGTAAAATTCTTCATCGCTGTAAAGTCCACCCTGCGACATATTTTTATCTCCAACAACTAAATACAAAAATGTATCGAGCGAAGCAGATTTTTATATGGACACTGGTACAAATTACAGTCTTGAGCGGCACAGAATTCATTTACAATGGGGGGGAAAAAAATTATTCCCAAGATCCCTGTTTGAGCTAGCTGAGGAAACGCACCTCCCAAAGGATAACATATAACAGAGATTCAAAAAATAACCATTGGTCAAAGCTGATAGTTTTCAGATCTTATTTGCTCACCTGGTCCAGAAAGTGCAAGCCAATGAAGCCTACAGAAGCCTGCCAGGGCCAAAAGACCACCATCTGCTCACTGTGTCAGAGCCAGCAAAGCGTGGTCTCAATGGCCTCATTCACAGCAACAGGAAGAGGGCTTAGTCTGAACAGGGCATCCTCACGCTGTGTGGCTCCGTTGTTCGACCAAATCAACACATTGGTTTCCCCATTCGTTAAATAACAGACAGAGAGTGAAACCACACCCACAACATACTTCCAATTCAGACCTCGCTGCCCTTCAACGATCGTTCCAACAGTAAGAAAACACAAGCAGGCAAATTCCTTTGTAGCCAAGAGATTGAACAAACATCAGCCTGGATCTCAAGGTCACGCCCCGAGTGCGACTCCTGCCGATTTCTCCATAAATCGAGTTAACCGAGAACTTCTGAGATAAATTCAGCAACAACAAAACACCAAGAACATGCACTCTGTATAGCCCTTAAAATACATATGTTAATTTTTTTTTTTTTTTAACTTGTGATTGCTACAAAGAAATTTGATGTGGCTTCCACATGCTGATAAAGCTGGTTAGCTGCAAGTCTCCAGTAACTTTCAGAACTGGCAACAAAAAAAAATAATAAAAAAAAAAATAAAAAATTAAAAAAACTCTTTAGGAAGGGATAGGGATTGTGGCAATTATAAAAACATAATGAAGCAGTCATGATCGTATTATGTACTAAACCATCTCTAAATTCTCTTCTTGTGCATGTGTGTACCTGGTGCCCACCTGGGCACCATTTGAGCGGGATGCCTTGTTAGAGCTGCTGACTCCTAGTGTACCTCCTTGGATGAAGCTTTGCCCGAGGGTCACCACAAGCCATTCAGAGTCACTTCAATACCTGGAGCAAAGGAGGACTAAATTGTGTTATTTACATCGAAGTGCTACTTGCAGTCAAAGTCTCAATAATAACCTGTTTATTCTGTAATGTTAGCATGCCCAGGAGGGGCTGGGCAGCCAGTCAGCCTTGGGGCCCCAGAGGTTTTCTCTCTCCACACTGTGGAGTTTTTGGTTCTTCATTTGGTTGGCTTCATTTGCATTTATTCCTGCTGCTTATTCCAATTTCTTCTGTAAAGCGCTTGAGGCACTTTGTTGTAAAAGGCGCTATATAAAAATTAATTGAAGTGAATGATGCCAGGAGACAGGAAGTCAGCTGAACAACGTGCCCAAATTAAAAGCCAATCAAAAGTATCTGAACCAAAACAATACTTCACCTAGAGCAGACATATTCTAACTGCACAGCACCAAAAGTCACACACTAACCTGTTATTAAACCATCAGCTGTGACCTATATTTACAACTTTAGGTTCTTGGTTGATATATACCTTGCGCATATGTGTCCGTCCACTTCATCAAACCACAGGCAGCATCACAGCACCATGTGTTAATGCAACGCTAACAAGGAATCGTCAGCACTGACGTTCACAAAGCTCCGTTCAAGAAAACCTTTATTACACACTTCTGTTTAACAGCCTTAACAGAGAACTTCTGAAAACTGAGACACGTTTTCACAAGCGAGGGGTAGATGGAGGGGGTTGGCAGGCTGACTTCAGGTGTGCGTTAAAACAAACAGCAACTGTAAAGCCCCACAATGCCAAGTGCCTTTTGGATTCCGGATGATTCCGCAGCGCGGATGCTGGGATCTCCTGGCAGGCCAAGGCACTGGGCGGCCCTTCCGCGTGCCCATCTGTTGCACGCACCCAGTTTCGCCCGCCTCCCGTCAGCAGCCGCCAGCCATCTGCCACCCATCCTGCCTGGCAGGCAGAGCTAACCCCACTACAGAGGCCCGGACGCCTCCTTTGCTCCAGGAGAGCATCCCTAAAAATCGGGATGAATCCATTTCGTTGACTCTCCACTTTCTCGAAAGCCGATTCTGGCGCAAAGAGAATCGGAGGCCCTGGCTACTCAGATGGAAACACCCTTCCAAACCCAAAGGAAACCATTGAAAAATGGAAAATGGAGACCCGGCGACAAAGCTGCTTCCTGCCCAATGTACAGTTGCAAGGCAGCATGGATGTCTCTGGAGAGCAAAAGTCTGCATTACCGCAACACAGAAAGCGGGCGTGGTTGGCAGCTGTCGGAGAAGAAAGTCCGTAGAAGCAGTTTCTCCCCGACGGGCCAGAACCAGCCAAGCTGCTGCCTGACACTTCTGACCTCGTGGATTTTATGAAGCTGCTGCTTCTTTAACGAGCAGATGGCTGCGTGGAGGAGTCCAGATCGGTGGGAAACTCAGGCCCGTTCCTGCCGTATTCAGTCCCCCCACCCCCATCCTTGTCTGCTGCATCACTGTCACTACCCTCCACAGGACAGCCTGTAGCAGCTCTGTCGCGCTGCTAAACGCGGCCCGTGCATTTCTTTGATGTGCACTGCCGCAAACGGACACAGCAGGGGTTCAAAAAAAGTTATAAATAAATAAACAAAAGCCACCAAGCCAGCGGCTTATCTGCCGTTCTACTACGATGGATCCGAGTATCCTCCCCAGCACAAAACTGAAATAAACAAAAAGACGCACCCCTCCCTGCCCAATTCATTGTTTATATGGTTCTTTGTACGGCAGCAAAATCCACTCAGCTTTTATTCCCCCAGAGCAAAAAAAATTAAAAGAGAAAAAAAAAAAAGCAACAACGTGTGAACAAAGAATACAGGCAAAAATCTTGAGGCACAGCATTATACATTGTGCAGCAGTGCCAGTCCCTGGCACACTCCTCAAGGGGCAACTCGTCATCTGGGCTCCGCCTCCAGGCCCCTTGTGTGGGGTAGGACGAGGTGGGGGGAGGGGTGCGAAGAGGGGAAGGAGCTCAAATGGATGCAAGGAAGCGGCTTTCGAGGTAGTCTTGTGCACCATGTGCATGCCACACTTGTCTGTGTGT
>JABJVR010004941.1:0-14107 GCA_025773905.1 Chitala chitala | reverse complement strand
TATATATATATATATATATATATATATATATTCATATAACAAATAGAATGCAAAACTGGTGATGTGTCAAGTGTGCGTGGCCGTGTTGATTTATTAAAACAGGGTCATACTAATTAACACATTAACACACATGGTACGGCTGAGCAGGTCGAGCCTCACATTTAAACATAGAGATGATGGCGTGCAAGTACAGCCAACGACATGGCTAAGTCAGGGATTGAGGAAAGCGAGAAAGCCGGACATTTTCACATTTTAGGGCAACACCTGCCGGATGGAGGACACGACATCAAAAAGGAGGATATGTCCTCCTTTTGCCGGCAACCTGTAACCTACCTATGTATACCCCTGCTGTAAAGTGAAAGTGGTATTTGCTTCTGAATGGGTTGTTGTTGGAAGTGTGCAAACTGTGTTTGAGGACATTTGGCATGTTTTCTATTCTGTGTTTCAGCACTGGTAGGGCTGGCCTTCAGCGGGGCGATTGGCCTCATGTTCCTCATGTTGGCCTGCGGCCTGGAGGACTACGGGTATGTCCATGCACTCTGCAGAGGGACCGCCAGTGGCTGATGCATGTTTCTGCTTCTGTGGTTGCCAGCTGCAGCTCTGACTGCCATTCTGGACCGTGCTGTCTTTCATGCCTAAACACACCGTCTCAAAACCGTCAAGTGCTTTTTAAGTCTGCTAAAACTGTGTCGCACTAGGCGTAGTTCTTACTCTGTTCATGAAATATTTAAATTCATGTCAAATAAATAGTTGTAAACATGTTCATGGTCACAGGAAATGGTGTTTTCAAAATCTGCATATTTTAAGGAAGCCCATAGTAATTTTAGAAGCGGTTTTCTTTGCGTACTGTAACCATGGTTTTACTGAGGTGATACTCCCTCCTCTTGCAGGGTGTACTGGCCTCTGTTTGTCCTGATATTCTACATCACCGTGCCTATCCCCCTCCTCATGGCCAAACGGTTGAGTGACGACGGGGCCAGCAGCGCATGCCAGGAGCTGGCCTACTTCCTCGCCACAGGCATTGTGGTGTCTGCATTTGGTCTCCCGATTGTTATGGCACGTGCTGAGGTGGTGAGTTCACGCCAGCTACAACTATGACCTGGCAGCTGGAGAAACTGAGGCACGTGGCCCACATAGCCGATCAGCCCCTCATTATTCCAGCAAATCTGTGAGCATGGCTGGTTAAGCTCCCTCACCCCACTGCCTTTTTGCACAGCACAGGTTGGTTTTGGTCCCTCATTGCTGTAGTACATCTGTGAGCATGGCTGGTTATGCTCCCTCACTCCCTGCTTTCTTCCGTAGCACAGGTTTGGCTTGATTTGTGGAGTACTGCAATAGCGCTAGCACACACCTCATTTTTTCTGCTAAATATTATCTCAGCAATTCATATGGCAACTCTTAACACTATCAGTGCTGGGAGTTCTGTGTTTTTGCCCATTATATTGATATTCAATTATGACTTCTTCATTAGATGTCTGGTCTGGAAAGAATGTAGGTTTTCAGCGTTGTAAGGTACAGTGGATCCTCGGAACTCGAACACATCTGAACTCAATAAGTTCAGACTTTGAATGAATTGTTTGAGAAAAAAATGTCTCAGAACTTGAACAAAATTTTGTCCATCACCCCCGACAAACTTTTCAGGCTAAAACCTGCAGGACACGTGATGTGTTTTTTTTCTTGTAAAACAAAAGATGCTTATGACGCATGTGATTCGGTATGAGTCAGTCTTGGCTGAAAACTTGTGGAGTGAACATCTCATTGAATTGTGCTGTGAATGTCCATGTGTTTGTGGTTTTTTATATCTTAAATAAGCCATCATGGGTCTTAAGAAGGTTACTAGTGAAAGTAATCAGCCAAAAAGGAGAAAAGTGAGAGCCATGATAGAGGTTAAAAAGGAAATAACTGAAAAACACGATAGAGGTGTTTGCATGGTTACACAGGTAAAGCGCAGTTAAGTTTTCATTTGTATTTCATTTTATTTTATGTATTTATGGGTTTTAGACATAATCATTTTGGGGTCTGGAAGGGGTTAATCCAATTTACATTATTTGTTTTAGGAAAAATTGATTCAGAACTCAAACTTTTCAGAACTTGGAACTTAATTCGTTCCAGAAAGAATTTTGAGTTTCGAGGTTTTACTGTATTTCCTTTCAGTTAATCAGTTAATTTACTATAGTAAGACCAGTGTGTCAGCCATTAATGATGGCTTTACTTCATGAATGTTGCTGTACAAACAGTTTTGTGTTACAAAAGGAAAAGCAAATGTTAGTAGTACGTTATTAATAAGCAAGCCCAATGTGTTTTGTACAGCGTTGTGCCTCTGCTCAAACATTTTAATGATGCAGGCAGGGTACTGACTGCAGGCTTTACAGGGTTTGGCAGAATCCTCAGAGAAATACAACATCCTGCCTTTAGCTCATACACAAAATAAACGTCAGATGGACTAAATGACATCTACTTATCTGGTCGAAGTAAAAATGCATTAAGCATGTGCTCCTTGTTATTATGCAAACCCCAGGTTTGTCAGGAAGCAAATGTACAACATAGAAGATGTTTTTTCTCTACTTTATGAAAGGCGTGCTTTACTGCAATGCTGGGGATTAACCCCTGCTCAGGTCCAGAGTGCCTCTGAGCCCCTTGCATATTTTCGTATTTGATTTCACACTCTTCTTTCAGGTCCAGGGATCAGAGACTAATTTGGGACACACACACACACACACGCACACGCGCGCGTGCGCGCACAAAGAGAGAGAGAGAAAACAACCAACCACTAACTGAGGCTGAAAGAGGAATTTTGATTTTGAGTTTTTGGATTTCTGTCCTGGAGGGGGCACTAAAATATGGCTTGCAAAACAAGCTGTCCTGGCAACAGTTCTGCTGTATTTATGTGTACCAAGTTATTTATAAATAGTGAAAAAGAATCAGGTAATTAAGCAAATGCATTTTAGCAAGCATAGCCAGACAGAAAAGAGATTTGGATGTTTTTTTTCTTAATTATATCAATACTTAGAGTGGCAAATGGATGAGTGAATGACTGTAAGGGGACATTTAACAAGTTTCAATGAGCAGTACATCTTAATTTACTCATTACATTGCGAACAATGTCCGATCCAGCAGAACTGGGGGGGGGGGGTAATGACATTATCAGATAAATTCAGAAAGGGGAAGAAAGTGCAGCATTGTAGTATGCATGTAGAGACACGTAACATCGGTTTGCATTACTGTAAATGCTAACCATGGTGTGCAGGTTGGTGACTGAATTAAATGACATCCACTGACGTTTCTGCTGCACTACAGTGAAGGGGATGGAGTAAAAGGTAAAGGAAGGCTGACATGCTCCCACTATCCAGTGAGTCATCCCGATATCACTGGGTGCCCACCTATCCTGCCAAGTTCACTACTAATTGTTATATAATGATGCAGAGATTGTTCATCTTCGGCCCATGGAGCAGCTGTTTCTCCTGCAGGGAGTGTCGTTTTTTCCTAGATAACTGTGACCCTATTTGCAGTTTGCAGGATGTGTGTCTGTCCAGATGTTTTATGAGCTTCACATTAATGTTATCCATATGGTGTCTACTTCTCAAATCCAGACCAATGAAAAGCATTCATGGAATTTTCCGGAATGGGAAATCTTAATTTTTTTTCTTTACTACTTTTAGATTTAGAAGGTTTTATTTATTTGTTTATTTTTATTATTATTATTATTATTTTTTTAGAAAAGGCATGAATAACTGTGTGGGCCTCATTTGTGCTGTTTGGTGTTTTTGCCCTTAGCAACAGGTTTTTATTGTATTTTAATCATAGTGTGTCAAAGACAGAAGTTATATTTAATGCTGACTGGTAAACTGCTAGGGCCATTATGGTGGCTCTGAATAGTGTCGTTATCTTACATTTCCAACATATGAGTCTGGCTCATGCACCGATGCCTGTTGGGTTTGTGCATACATTCCATGCAATTAGGGATTTACTCCGGGTTCTCTACTGTCATCCCACAGTCCAAACACTTTTATCTTAGACTGAATGGCAACTCTAAATTGAGTTTGATTTGCATACACATCTGCATGTGTGCACCAAGATTGGTAGTAGCTGTACAGGTGCAGAGTGTTTTGTGCCTGCTACCTGGAATAGGTTTAAGAGCCCCCCCCCCCATTCCATCTAGACCAAGTGTGTGGAAATGGCAAATGGCTAAGTAAATGAACACCCAATGGTAATGTGCCACTCTGTGTTCACTGGTAGATTAAATGACCAGCGTGCTGCTGTGTGCTCACTGGCAGATTAAATGACCAGCGTGCTGCTCTGTGCTCACAGGCAGATTAAATGACCAGCGTGCTGCTCTGTGCTCACAGGCAGATTAAATGACCAGCGTGCTGCTCTGTGCTCACAGGCAGATTGAATGACCAGCGTGCTGCTGTGTGCTCACAGGCAGATTAAATGACCAGCGTGCTGCTCTGTGCTCATTGGCATATTAAATGGGGAGTGTTCTGTTCTGTGCTCACAGGCAGATTAAATGGTGACGTGCTTCTCTGTGCTGACCGCAAAATTAAAAGGGGATCTTGCTGCTCACAGCTCACCAGCAGATTAAATGGGGACATGCTACTCTGTGCTGATTTTAAGATTAAAAGGGGAGTTTGCTGCTCTGTGCTCACCAGCAGATTAATGTGGGACGAGCTGTTCCGTGCTCACAGGCAGATTAGATGGTTATGTGCTGCTCTGTGCTCACAGGCAAATTAGATGTTTACATGCTGCTCTGTGCTCACAGGCAGACTAAATGGTGATGTGCTGCTTTGTGCTGACCACAAAATTAAAAGGGGAGTGTGCTGCTCTGTACTGACAGGCTGGTTAAATGGAGAGTGTGCTGCTCTGTGTTTACAGCCAAATTAAATGGGGAGCATGCTGCTCTGTGCTCACAGGTAAATTAAATGGGGAACGTGTTGCTGTGTGCTCACAGGCAAAGTAGATGGGGAGCGAGCTACTCTGTGCTCACAGGCAAATTAAATGGGGAGCGTGTTGCTCTGAGCTCACAGGGAAAGTAGATGGGGAGCGTGTTGCTCTGTGCTCACAGGGAAAGTAGATGGGGAGCGAGTTACTCTGTGCTCACAGGCAAAGTAGATGGGGAGCGAGCTGCTCTGTGCTCACAGGCAAAGTAGATTTGGAGCGAGCTGCTCTGTGCTGACAGGCAGATTAATGTGGGAGTTTGCTGCTCTGTGCTCACAGGCAGATTAAATAGTGACGTGCTGCTCTGTGCTCACAGGCAGGTTAAATAGTGACGTGCTGCTCTGTGCTCACAGGCAGGTTAAATAGTGACGTGCTGCTTTGTGCTCTCAAGAAGAATAAATTGTGACGTGCTGCTCTGTGCTCACTGGCAGATTAAATGGGGAGCATGCTGCCTCGTGATGGCAGGGAACGTCGCAATCTTTGCCACCATCCTCAGCTTCTTCATCGTATTTGGCGATGACAGCTTCAGTTGGGGTTCCTGGTAGGTATACTGTTCCCTGAAAAGAGTGGCAGTAGCTTGAGGACCTTTACATCTTCATCCAGCCATCAAGTTCAAGAACGGTGAGAGCTAGAGGAGAGTGGCGCACTGCACCATCAGCTTTAAGATGCATTTGGTAACTGACTGGAGAGTTGTTGGGAGCGAAGGAGAGACGGAGGGACAGCCCTACTGGCTGCCCACAGGTGCACGCTGTCTCCCGCTGTCCCTCCTGCTCTTCTGTTCCCCCTCTCACCTGACATTAATTAATCATTCTGTTTTCGCTTCTTGTCCTCCCACCAGCTTTGTCTTAACTGCAACTGGCACAAAATTCTGTATAAAAAGACAGCCTTGCATTGCTGCAATAGTTATATACTGTGTCATATTATATTGACATGGTTGTAGGCAGGTTTCTTGTGCTGTTTAAGACCTTGCCTGGTCTATAAACAAAAGCCATAAGTATATATGATTGGGGAATATATTTATAATATCTAAAGTTATGCAATTGTTTATTATGGAGAAAAGGTAAACTACTGTGTGTGTAATTACTGTGATGTCATACTTCATCTCATGTTTTGAATCAGTACCAACATTCTCCTCAGAAAATGATTTGAATTGTATTGTGTCTGTAGAACCAGTGACTCAGACTTTTAGTCATCATAAACATATAATGTAAAAGCATAAGTGTCCATTAAAACATTTATAAGCATGAAACATTGCCAATTTGTAATGGCTTTGTGAATGCGTCATAAATGGTTTATGACTAAATACATTAAATGCTGTAACAGTCCTGAAATGTGTATTGCACATGTGATTGTGACTACGTGTTGGAAAATGAGTTTTCATTTCAGTATGTGTTTTGGAATGCCTGGAATGTTTGAGATGTCATGTTTGTTAATGTAAATGATGCATTTTTTGAAATGCATAAAATACAATGTTATATGAATTATGTATGGTATATTATAAAATTTAGATTTTTACAATGCATAACCTTATGAGTGTCACTTTTCCCTGTACAAGTAGATATATGACATGTATTTATTTGAGGTTTTCTATTGATTATTTATGCTGTTCTTTCTGAGACAGTCAGATGTACCAAAGCCAATTTAAACAACATGCTGCTGAGGGTGCATGTTTTTTTTACATGTGTAGAAGGCACAGTTTACCTTCATTATTCCTGCAGGTGTTACAGGGTGCAAGTTATGAAGCGGCTTATTTGATTATAATGAAATGCCATTTTACAAGATAATTTTGTTTTGCAATGTATGATGATTAATGTTGAAAAGTGTAATTTGGGTAATGCTATGATTAAATTTACATTTGTATATCTGTGATCTGAGTTAAAACTGTTTGCATGCTTGTATTCCCTGTATTGCTTCCTGTTTTTTTTATTGCTAGTGTGTCCTGTAGGACAGTTTATTAAAATGTATCTTTAATCCAAAATGGTTTACAGCAGGGGTGGCTAACCACAGTCCTGGAGAGCCTCGGTGGTGCGTTTTTGCTTTGGCCAGTTTCTGCTTTTAATTGAATTTTAATGTACAATTAACAATTGAATGTTAATGTCAATTAAACATTGACTCTTGCTGTATAATTGCTGTGAGTCCAGTAATTCTTAAAAAGCTTTATTCATTTGAATAAGAATTTAAAAACCATAACAAAAACTTGGTCAGGAAAAGCTGACGTTGCTTCGTTTTTCATTTTTTTAAACCATTTTTTAACAGATATGGTATATTTTAAACTATTGTTAATAATCACTTAAGCATTATTCATTACTGGCACCTGTTTCTGCTATTCATTAATTATTACAAATACAATTAAGTTTGAATTAAACACCTTGTTCAGTTATCCATACATTTTCTCTTATAATTCTGCAGTTAGACATCATTATGTGTGGTTTATAATTATGTTACTGATCATAAAACACAAGAGTCTTACTTTTAACTTTCTTCTTTGTAACGCAATAATTTAAAATAAGTAACCGCAGACAAATTATCATGGGGAAAATGGGTACGCAGTGATGTACTTGATATTTAATTAAGACAGCAGTCAAATTAAACTGAATGAATTGGCTGAAACAAAAACCTGCACCCGCTCAGGGTCTCCATGACCGTGGTTGGCCACTCCTTGTTTACACTATTAAAATAATATTAAAATTGACCCTTTCGTGCATGAATTATGAAAGCCACATTCAGGATTTTTTTCCTCTTGTTTTTATTACTCTTTGGATATGAAAAGAAAAATCAACTTCATTAAAAAAAAAAAGCATTTTCCAAGGAGTTCTTCGCATGTCCACTCAGGCGGACTACATTTGTTTGAGTTTTTAACACAGCTTTTAAATGGCTGTCCACTGTAGTGACCACTGCATGAAAGGGTTAATGAGATTTTTAATAGAAATCATTTTGGTTAAGTGCTTTGTACTCTGCTTAATGATGTAAACCCAATGCTCAGATACTTGTGGACACAAAATCCAGTTCTTTAACTTTTTATACCTTGTTTTCCCTTTAATGAAACACATTTTTAATCAGAAGAGGGTAAGTACCATGTATCTGAGACTGTCAGTGCTTTGCTGAAAATAGCTCTTAAAAATCCAGGTATCTAGGCAGGTTATGCTTTATTTGAGAGGGGCTTACTGGATGCTTCACGAATACATGCATGTCTTTGTTCTTTTATTATGTTCCACCTTCCTCTGTTGCTGTCATTCTGACATAGCCTTCATGGTGCTCATTTTGTGGTCAGTGTTGGCCTGTGGGGAATTAGCAGTCACCAGGAGTTTAGCTCTTTGTTAAGGCAGAGGCCTGGGCCATTTACCGGTAAGCTGACTCAGGATGGTCTCTCAGCACAGAGATGCTGCCATGTGGCAGAGCTTCAGGGAAATTCCCTTCTTGGACAGATGCACAGAAGATACATAAAACTTATTTTAGAATCACACGTCTGTTGAAGCTCGGAATGTAAGCTCTAATTGAAAACCATTTGTCAAATACAGTAAAAGAGTGTTGAGGAGCAGTGGATGAATGTCATTGAAACCATTTTAGGGTTAGCCTAGATGCAGAAGGGTGCAGTGTTTCCATGAAGCCATGATGTAAAATACCCTGAGAGTTTGCACTGTGGTTCTCAGATGTAGAAAAGGCGTAGGAAAATAAAAAATGTGCCACAAGTAAGAGTAAACTGAGTTACTGCACAGTTCCTGCTTCTTGAAGGGGTTATCAGGGTGTAGTAGATTGGGTGTCTCAGATTTTTGCATTTATAACTCTTGGTCTGCATTGTAAATGTATTGCATTGAAAATAACTGCAGGATTACTGTCAAATGTACTGCTGTTTTGGAAACCTTGGCACTGTTCATTTTAAATCTGTTCATTTTATACTTGTCTTTGAAACTTTTGTTGCATGTGATGTTTATCGTACAGGACCGCATTAGCTGTTCTTTCAAGAGAAACTTAGAATGAATTTGTAAGGGCTTTTTCACTTTTGATGAGAGCATTCATTTTAGGTCGATGCACTGTAAGTTGTGTAGTTTCTCATACTTTCATTTAAAGACTAAGTTGAATCACTACTTCAGTGTAATGGAAAAACGAGCATTTCTGACTAAGGTAAATGGTGGAGGAATTTACAGAAAATGTACTCATTCATTTATGAAAAAAAACCTTTTCTGTGCATGTTTTTACCTACCTTAAATGTCATCTTCTGGGAGTTCTTAGGCAATGCAATTAATTTAGGAAAAATGGATGCTTTTTGAAATAATGAAAAAGGGTATGTTTATAAAGGTAAGCATCAGGAGTACTCATACTTGGGCCTTCTGCTGCTCACTGCTTTGAGTACCACTCTATTTACTGGAGCTGCACCCAGAGGACTGCCTCCCTGTCGCACTCCAGGGTCGTTTACTGCACTTGGGGCTTGCAGCAGAGGGTAACTGCTTGTCCTTCTGTGGGTGGGATAGCAAGACAGCGAGGGCTCACTCTGTTCTCCTTTCAGGCCTGTTTTTTTCCTCCGTTATAACCCTAGTCAAGACTACATAGGCATGCATATGTTGTGCAGATTGTAGACATGGTTTCCTAACTACCACCTGCCCCGATCTCTCCCCCCCAAGCTGGGCCATGAACTCAGAAACCCGCCTGAGCCTCTAGCGCCACTGTTTACATGATTGGTGTGTATTCCTGGCCGGCACTGAGAATAGTATCGCTTTTGCCTGGATACCATAGAGACTAACTAAAGCAGCCGCTCGCTGACACACTCAGGGTTGTTACAAGAGGGGCTTCTGCTCCCTTGTTTCTGCCCTCAACCTAAACGAATGGCCGTGACGACAGCTGGTGAGTACAGTATGACCATGCAGGTACTGCTTGTTTTCACTGTACTTCACTCTAATTGACCACTTTATTTCATTAACAAATATATGATCTTGCTTATAAACTGAAAGGTAAATATGTATTAAATGCAAAGTGCAGATGCCAAAATTCTTTTAAAATGCAGACAAGAATCACCAGGACAGAGTTCTGCCAGCACAACATAGCCAACTGTGGAATGGGCTGACCTCATTTCTTTTGGATTTATGAAACGATTTAACAGGCCTTGGAACTACCACTGTACATATGTTGTTTAAAAACCTATACTAGCATATGAACTTCTGAATTTATTGCACATCAGCCTTTGTTTTTAAAAGTTGAATTAAAATTTTTTTATTAAAGTTTGGAGTTTGACATTTTGATACCATTGGAGAACACTGTCCTAGTAGCTTACATCAGAGAAGTGTCATTATTGAAGTACTGTTAATGAATTTTAACCCACATTTGACCTTAATAGGTTCTGCATTGTGGAAAATTTTCTACTTTTTGTTTGAAAGTTGACTTTTTAGTGCACTCTGAAGCACTACGCTTTCATAAAGCTATTTTGTACCTTGTACTGCTATACTGAACTGTTTCTGTCTGTAAATAAAAATATCTTATTTAGTTTTTTCTAACATTTTTTGTTTTGGATAGTGTACATAAGGAGTAAATCAAAGCGTTTGAGGCTGGGTAAAGGTATCAGAGATGAGCAGCATGTTATCGGTGCATTTTTCTTCTCTGTAAGGGCCCTCTGAGACAGGCTAGCATTGTCACTGCTTATCTCTCTGGGTTTCACTCTGGCCTTGAGTCTGGTTGCGTGGGATTTGACGTATTTTTCCTGCGTCTGCAGGGGTTTCCATGCATAGTCTTAAGACTTGTAAGTTGGGTGGTCGTACCTTTCCAGCATATATAGTGCCCTACACCCTCTGTACTTCAGTACCCTGAGCCTAAATGAGATGGCTGGAAAAATGGAAAAATAAGTAGCTCCTCAACCTGGAGGGTGATTGTTTTGCTAATGATGTGAGGGATAATTTAATCCTCTGGGCCAGATGCACAAAGATGCTGTTTTGTTGAGCACCTAGTCCTGAGGTGCTTTTTCAGACCTGACTTTTTGAAAGAATGAATGTTTTCTTGTGTCTACCTGTTCCAGATCGATGATGTTAAAGCGGACGTGAGGAGCAGGTTCTCTGCTTGTTAACAATGCAGCCACAGGCAAACTGCTGGAACAGTGTGTCACTTTGATCTCCAAGAGGAATTAGGCTCATTACATCTGGCTGCACTTGGCTTTTAACATTTAATTAGCTTCAAGTTGTGACACTTGTTTACGCTGCTAGTTGTTATTGTTGCTGCTGAAACAGCACCAGTTACCTGATGTCACAGCTGATCAAGACTGCGCAAAGCACCAACTGCAGCCCTGCGTCCCTGTTTAGTCACAAGGTAATCTTCTAAAATCTAATCCTGATGTAAGGGCACAAAATGTTCTGAGGCTCTTGTTTTACAGTTGCAGAGATAATGGCTGTCCGTTTGTGTGGATGCTGATTCGAGCGTTACGTGCCAGGCTGTTCCGTACAGTGAAAGGGTCACACAGACCACTTACCTCCATCACATTACTGCTAATGACTTTGCGGCAATGAAAACACTTGTTGCTCAACTATGGCATTCTATGGATATCCACTAATACCTGGAAAAGGCATGCTGATTTCATTCTAATGGTCAATTATTTCTGAATCATATAACATGGGCTTTTACCTTGTTTCCTTGACTTTGCGTTATATTTAATCGGTCTTGCTGCAAATGTTAGAAGACCGAGGCAGGGAGAGGTCTATATTTGGCCACAGTAATGAACAGGACTAGGCTGTTTACTTCTGCTACTTTATGTTATTTACAGACTTAGTGAGGACCTTATCTAAAGTGCCATAAAGACATTTGCTCCAGTGTTCTAGATTAACTATTTTGTTCACGGTTAAATCGGTTGCTTGGATCCACTTCAAGGGTCTAAACCTGGAAAATGTTTGTCACAGTTGAGTCCCTTTTACCCAATACAGTGGTACCTCTGGTCAAGACCATAATTCATTCCAAAACTCTCGTGACCCGAACCTGATTTCCCCACTGGATTGTATGTAAATACGATTAATCCGTTCCAGACTCCTACGAACTGTATGTAAATATTGTTTTTTTTTTTTTTAAGATATTTTTAAGCACAAAAATAGTTTATTAAACCATAGAACGCACAGTGTAGTAAAACTAAATGTAAACTAAATGTAAAAACCTCAAATAACACTAAGAAAAGCTTGAACAACAGAGAAAACTAACATTGCATGAGTCCGTTCTAGACCCCTACGAACCGTTCACTGTAAACAGTTTTTTTTTTTTGTTTGTTTTTTTTTTTAGTTTTAAGCACGGAAAAAATAATCAAAGTTTGAAAAATCCTTAATTATACAAAATAATACACAGATTAATAGTAAAATATAAATCTAAAAACCTGGTGGTGGACCAAACTTCACCAAAAACCGATCTAATTTAACTCGTCTTTTCCTGCGCATCAAAACTTTACGGAAATGAGAGACGACGTGATCATTCATCATGTTTAACACTGTTCGAAACAGACTCTTCACATGCTTAGAGGCCATGGTCAGTTGCAAAATTAATGGAAAAATACAAGAAATACAGCACAAATAGTTCACAGCGAATGAACGCACGTCTGACCGAAACCGATTACAGTACAAGGCGAGACTGAACAAGCGGTCACGCTTGTGGGTTCCACGGCTGTGTTTGTTCAGCACCCGATTATGTGTTCATAAAATGCAAAAATTTGGCAAATTTTTTGGTCAGGAACCGATTTGTTCGTGTTCAAAAGTGTTTGTGACCAGAGGTTCCACTGTACAGCAACCTCTAGGTTCACCATGAGAAGTTTTAACTGAAATATTGTCAGTATGGTAAATGTCAGTTTAAATAGCATGCATTATGTATTTTACTGGAAAGTTCTTTTGTATATTGAATAGAGTGTCAAAGTTGAAGGGCTCCAGCTTTTGTAGCGTTTAGATTTTTTGCTGTGTTCTGTGTAGTCTGTCAGCTCATGAAATCCTGATAAATTACAAAGTTCTGTCCAAGCAATACCTCACAATGGTGAATCTCATGAAATCCAGGTGGAACAGAGCTCACCAGTATTCTTACCCTGGTAAGTTGTTGCTTCTTTTTGTCCACTTCAGTTTCGTCCATCTAATCATTGAATGGTACCTGATACACAAGTGTGCTTTTTATGTTACACTCACACACATGCGGTGTATGTATACACTGTCCCCTCAAAACATTATGATCACTCCTTGGTGGAGAAGATAACATTGTTTTTTTCTCATAACAATGGTTTGTATGAAGATCTGGGATATTCACCGTATTGACAAAAGTATTGGGACACCCCTCTAAATCATTGGATTCAGGTGTTCCAATTACCTCCGTGGCCACAGGTGTATAAAATCACGCACCTAGGCATGCAGACTGCTTCTACAAACATTTGTGAAAGAATGGGTTCCTCTCAGGAGCTCAGTGAATTCAAGCGTGGTGCCGTGGTAGGTTGCACATTGTGCAATTAGTCCATCCTTGAAATTGCCTCGCTAATAATTATACCATGGTCAACTGTTAGTGGTATTACAACAAAGTGGAATCAACTGGGAACAACAGCAACTCAGCCACAAAGTGGTAGGCCATGTAAAATGACAGAGCGGGGTCAACGCATGCTGAAGTGCACAGTGCACAGAAGTCGCCAACTGTCTGCAGAGTCAATAGCTACAGACCTCCAAACTTTGTGTGGCCTTCAGATTAGCACAACAATAGTGCATAGAGAGGTTAATGGACTGGGTTTCCATGGCCGAACAGCTGCATCCAAGCCTTACATCACCAAGTGCAATGCAAAGTATCAGATGCAGTGGTGTAAAGCATGCCACCACTGGACTCTAAAGCAGTGGAGACGTGTTCTCTGGAGTGACAAATCACACTTCTCTGTCTGGCAATCCAATGGGTGTGTCTGGGTTTTGCGGTCGCCAGGAAAACGGCACTTGCCTGACTGTGCCAAGTGTAAAGTTTGGTGGAGGGGGGATTACGGTGTGGGGTTGTTTTTCGGGGGTTGGGCTTTGCCCCTTAGTTCCAGTGAAGGGAACTCTTAAGGTGTCAGCATACCAAGACATTTTGAACAATTTCATGCATCCAATTTTGTGGAAACAGTTTGGGGACGGCCCCTTCCTGTTCTCACATGACTGTGCACCAGTGCACAAAGCAAGGTCCATAAAGACATGGATGAGCGAGTTTGGGGTGGAGGAACTTGACT
>JABJVR010004940.1:0-14108 GCA_025773905.1 Chitala chitala | reverse complement strand
CACACACACACACACACACACACACACACACACACACACACACTATATATATATATATATATATATATATATATATATATATATATGAATAAAGCACAATTAAAACTTATTTCTGTTGCCCATAGTGCTGGAACAGAATTACGCTCTATTTCTTCACAGATGGAGAGAGTGATGGTACAAAGAACCAGAGGTAACCAGTCCTCATGTACGATTCCTTATACCCTTTTCACTGTTAGTTCTACACTGTATACATAACACTGTTATTGTCATTGTTTTTGAAGCTTCAATCACTATATAATCCTACAAGAGATTGTTCCATATGTTAAACGTAGTTACATGTTGTTCAGTTCTGCTGCATTGTGTATTTGTCCATCATATTTCTTTCTTTTAATCAGTAATTGTTTTTGGTGTGCTTTGCACTAAGGAGTTTAACCATAAATTCAGACTGCTTCACTTCATACTGAAGGTACTACACCTGACATAATGACAGACCAAATAATAATAATAATAATAATAATAACAATAATCTGCGTCAGTATATTTTTGTTACGAAGTAGTGTAGGGAGAAAGCGCAGTTTACTCACAGAGCCGTGACTGGAGCCTAATCGCGTTGTGCAGTAGGTACATGCACACACCACGGCCTGTTGAGAGCTTCCTCCAAGCAAGCGAGTGCATGTTCAGAGAGCCCTGCTCAGCCCGCTGCGCTGCACAAACACCCTGCCTTTTATTTCCGCAAGCTTGCTGCTGCTTTGTGTAGTGTAAATGAAAATAGAAACCAGGCACTGCGCTACCTTCTTATCTTTTGTTGTTTCTTTTTTTTTTTTTTTTACTTCTAAAACTGTGTTCTTCCACAGCACAATCAGTCCCCAAGACTGCAGCAGGTAATCATTGTTTACATTGTAGCTCCTTTCAATCGAAACCTTTGATTAGTTTTTTTTTCCCCCGCTCTTACTTTAGCGTTCCTTCGTCTCCCAGGATTAACTTTGGAATTCATCTATTTAAATCACTTACAGTTCCGCATGAATAATGAGATCCGCATTAAATTACAGAATTTAAACACTCAGAAGGTGCGGAAGAAGTGAGCTGTGGGCTATATTTGCTTAGCGGGCTCTTTTTTGTGAGCAACTTGCTTTCAGTTTTACTCTGTCACTATTTCTATAGCTCTGTGTCTCCCAGTTTACCGCGGTTGTGTTTGCAGCAGGGATCTAACTATGAAACTTTCACGGTCAAAACAGCTATTGTTTTGCCACTACACAATATTGTAAAGGACATGCCACCTGTCAAAGACATTTTTATTTAAAAATCTCCACATACTAAAACAGGACTAACGTGAATGTGTATAAAGGCAAATGTGGTAGCTGAGGTAAAGGAAGTCTTATTTATATAGAGAAAAATCAAGGATCAGTATTATTATCATTTGGAGGCAATATGGTGGGGGTTCAGTTCCCACCTTGGGTCTGTGTGTATGGCGTTTGCATGTTCTCCCTATGCTTTGTGGGTTTCCTCCCACAGGCCAAAGACATGTGGGTTAGGTTAATTCGTGTTTCTAAAATGCCCTTTGTGTATGCTTGGGTGTGTCCAGTGACAGATGGAGCAACACACTGGTGGTGTTGTACCTGCCATCCAGTGGACCCTGCATTAATGTGGAACTAATGCTAGGAAGTAGTAGTAGTATTATCATTTGGAACCTGGATATGGGCTGTTAAAAGACAAGTACAAGATCTCAGCCTGGAAGAAGATTTTGTTATAAAGTCTGCACCAAATTCTTTACTGTCAAGTATCATGATATGACAGTAACTGAGGAAGCACTTTTTACCAACCAACATTACCTTAGTTTGCTGGAATTCAGAACTAAGTTAAGAGCTACTAGAGTGTGCTGAATGTTTTTAAAACTTTGCTGAAACGTGTCTATTACTGAGTTCAGTGGAGTACTAGCTGACTGTAGGAGTGTCACCTTCTATGCATACAACTGAATTTCAGAGTTTCCAGCTGACTGCACAACTTTGTTGATGTACACAGATTCAGAGCTATTGAAGAACCTACGGACTTCTTTTAGTGAAAGGTAAGATATAGCATGTGGAACTCAGGTTTTACACATTACTCAGGACCACAAATGTTTTTGTGACAATTATATTTAATTTGGCCTGAAATCAACAGTGACACCAACATTAACAATTAAGCAATTGTAATGAAATGGTGAACAATAACAAAGCTTTGCTTTAATTGTTTATTTTTAAGTCAATAAAGAAATATAACTGCAGAATTCTGATAGCAACATTACTGTTTCCACATCCTAGCTACAATAAGCATGGATGTCCTTACAATCGAAGCTATTTGCAAGCTCTTTAGCATATTATTAATTAGCTGACTGACTTCTTAAAGAGAGAGTGCAGCATGGAGATAGGTCTGTAGGTTTTACAGTCAGGTGGCCAAATGGCACTGCTCACACTCTCACACTCAGCAGTACAGTAATTATATAGGCTGTAGTTAAACTGGACTGTCTTTTCTTAACAGTCTCCTATCAGAATCTTATTCTGTACAATCTGCTAAGCCATTCCTAAAACACTTGGCTTCCTGTGATTGGCTAAAGAGAATAAAGTGATGAGGAGACATTATGAAAATGGAGGGAGGGGGAGAAATCAGTCCTAAGTACAGGGGAGTAGTAAGATATGGTGAAATAAAAGTCCTGGCTCAGTCGACAAATAATTACAGATGTACGCCACTTGGGTTGACTTTTAATTTAGGCATAGCATATCAAACATCCATCCATTCTCTATACCGCTTATCCAATTCAGAGTCGGGGGAAGCCTGGAGCCCATCCCAGGAAGCACAGGGCAGGGGCCCCCTGGGCAGGGTGCCAATCCACCACATTAGCCATTGTGAAATAAATAATGACTGTTGTTACCTTTGCAGAACCTTAATTTATGGCTATAGTGGATTTATTTGTAATCTGACTGAATTCCAACAAATTGGGATCAGTTTTACACAGACAAAGGTTCTGCCAACAGAATTATTTGTAATTCATTGATTCAGCTTTGATGACAGTAAATGATGAGCTGAAACAGTTTTTTATTTCTTCATGGGGCTGTGGTTGTTTATAATACACCAATAAAGCTCTATAAGGCCCAGTGTTTCTGTTATGGAAATTAGTTTTCAAATTATGAATTTGGTTTTATAAGATGACTAAAACAGAGTCCAATACAATCATCTGAGTGGTTAGGTGAAGGACACAAGAGTTTGAAATGCATATAGATTTTAGAGCAGTTCAACAATTCGACATGTGCAGGGAAGAACCAATAATAAAGCAGTTAACAAAAACATGATCACATCGTGTGCACAGAAGCAAGTGAATACAGTCATTAACAGAGAATGTTTTTACGGGAAAGTCCTTATCTGAAATGTTTCGCTCCACACAATCCTGACTCAGGACACCAGGCTGGTCAGATCACTGTGGGCCAATCACACAGTAATATTCAGCAATGCCAGAACCAACTTTAACCCTTTATGGTATAATTTTTCCTCTAAGTATCAACTGAAGTGGAAATAAGATTTACCCAAAATATCCATGACTACATTTCAAAAAAGATCATACTTATTATTATTTTTTTTTTTAAAGCAAGCACTTCCTCAGAGGGCAGAATGGTGACATGGTGGTTAGCACTGTTGCCTCACACCTCCAGGCCTGGGGTTTGATTCCCACCTTGTGTCTGTGTGTGTGGAGTTTGCATGTTCTCCCTGTGCTTGGTGGGTTTTCTCTGGGTGCTTCGGTTTCCTCCCACAGTCCAAACACATGTGGGTTAGGTTGATTGGTTTGTCCAAATTGCGCGTAGGGTGTGCCCTGTGGTGGGTTTGTCCCCTGCCCTGTGCCCTATATGGTCTGAGATGGGCTCTAAGCTTCCCCGTGACCCACACTAGGACGGACCGGTAAAGAAGATCACTGACTTTATCAAAACTACTTTGGTTAGTCGAATAGCCTTAACAGATGCTATCCCTTAAATTATTATAAAACACATCAGACATATTTGTAAGGTATATTTAAACAGAACTACATGTTAAAGAAAGTTTCAGGAATCATATTTACTTAGATTTAAAGCTATGCTATAAAAGATGAAATAATTACACTGTCATAATATTAGGTCACTGTTCACAAGTAGCTGTTTGCACAGGTGGAGTAACTTAAGAACAATCATTACAACCTGTACTTAAGAATCAGAAAGACAACAAGTAAAAGCCAGGTACAAGCCAGGAGTTAATGCCAAGCCATGACCCAATGCAAACACAGAAGAACTGATACTGAGCACCATAAACCTCTTGTAATGGTGTAGATTCTTAGTCTACTAGGGAAACAGCTGACCTAACACACTAAGGCAGCCAACATCATCCTAACATCATGCATACAGTGACTGATGGATGCCAAAAGCACTAAGAAATTGAGAGGAATGCAGCAAACCCCACATCATTTTTTTCATATAGCAGTTTATAAAATTGGCTGTAATTTTTATTTATTTGGTTTTTTTTTGTACATTAATAATGCTGAAAATTTAGAATGACTTTGCTCCTTTTTAAACCAGGCTGCTGTAGCTGGCCAAAACAGCTGCCAGGTAAGGCAGGTCTCGGGATTTCAATGCACATTACAAGCAGTTAAAGGAGCTACAGGGGAGAGTGAAGAGGCTGTAAGTACACAGCTATTAATATGCTTATGAGTGTTACAGGACTGTTTCTGTTTATCTGCCTTAGCGTAATATAACTCTGGTAAGAGGGAGGATCGTCTCAGCTGGAGATCCTAGAAAATTAAAGACCAGTACAGTTTCATCTATTAGATAAGTGTCTGAATGCAACAGCTTTATGTTATTATATACATAGAATAAGTATCACAATGGTGGCTCAATGGGTAGAACATCAGGCTGGGATGTGGTCTCCCAGTTCAAATCCAAGCACAGTGTCCTTGAGAAAGATGCTCAGCGCTAGCTCTCCGGGAGCCACATGTGGCTAACAGCCCACTGCTCCTCTCAAGGGAGGGGTTAAATGCAGAGAAGCAATTTCCCTCTGGGATTAATAAAGTATAATAAATCTAAAATTTGAGTATCAGGTTCTAGCATTCTGAATAAAAAATCCTGAAGTTAGAAATACAGTACAGCCCTGCAGTAATGACAATGAGACTGACGGTACGTAAGTCATGACGTAGATATTGTGACAAAGTCACACGTGGATGGCCAGTTGTCTAGTACCTGTGAAAGACGAGTTCTGTCAGGGTAGCCAAAAACAGTCCTGTTCAAGCCTATTAGGCACGCTACTTCATTTTCTATTCCAACACAGTCCCAATAGCTCAGTCCAAGAAGACACAATGAAGGCACCAATGCCATATAAATAGACAAACACAGATAATAGTAAAATAAAATTTTTATTTGTTTTACAGAAAGTAGTGCTATGTGAGTTAATTTTTCACCTGACACTCAGCCAATGCCAGAGCAGACACTCTGTCAGCAAAATCAGTTCAGTGGGCTGCTCTTTCTATAACTTTATTAAAATGTTTTTTTTTTTTTTTTTGGGTTGCCATAGTGAATCAAAAGTTTGAACTGACATTAAATACAGATGTGTTAGCATCTTTTAAAAGTGTTTATGTTGTCAAGGCATGCCAGCCTTTCATTTGTGCTCTACTTTCTCATGACCAAACTGTATGGTGTTTGCTGTTGAGTCACTGGCTTAAGTGTAAGTGTTCAGGGTCTAATCGTGAGTAGGCAGTTCCTTGCAGGTTAACAGTAATTTGACTTTGGGCACTTGGTTATGGTGTTAGTGATGCCAAAATAAGTGTAATTTTACTTTTTGGTGGAATTTGTAATTTTTTTGGGATTTGAGCCACAAAACATCATGCGCTGCCCACTGAGCTATGAGCCTGTTTATCCAGAGCAAATGTAAAATAGGTGTAAATATGTATGTTTCTTTTTTAACTGTAATAATCATTACAGTAGGTTTTATTTCATGTTATTATATCTTAAGAAGCTTCTCTAGGAGTGGATCTTCAATATTTTGTGCAGATATTAATATGTACAAAATGGCATTTTACCAGAGAGAAAGTCTGTTTGTGAGCATTGTCATGGAATAAATTATGCTTGCATTATGCTATCAGACTCCATCGTATTTATAGCATAACTATAAATGTTGCTTTGCTTCTGTTTGCATCAATGTTGCAACAACATGCTGTGTTGCCAGTGATTCAATGGTGTCACTTGCCACACCAGAGCCCGAAAAAAACTTTGAAAATGTAATTTTTATGCGCAGTACAGTGTGCAAAGGAGGAATTTACAGAAACAAATCTGAAAAAATTACGGTCAGTATGCCTGTGTGCAGGTAGTGCATTTGGCATCCGTGGCCTAGCAAGAATTACATAAGGAATTGCAATATTGTTCACACTGAACACATGCACAACGCTATACAATAACGAGGGTTTTGATTTTTTTTTGTGCACTAGAAAATAGGGCCCAGTACACACTCAGCTACAGCTCAGTTTTGAGACTATACATGTAAGTAGCACCATGGAGTCCTTCTGTGCTCCAGGTGTGGGAACGGCTCTCTTCAGGCTCAAGGTATTCCTTGGGCGATGGCCCCATCCTAGGGGGGGTGGTACTGTGGGTGTCAGCATCCTGCTCAGATGGTGCTTGCTTGGGCACCAGGTACACATATGGATATAGAAGGACTGCACACAGGGGTTAGTACATAAAACTACAGTGGCATTCCCAAAAATATCATATCAAAAATATCAATAACAAAATATCATGGGTACATTGGCATGTACAGCAGTGCCAGCAGCATTAACTACAGTGGGATATGGAGACTGTTCTGGAACAGCTAAATCAAAGAAGTAAGTCTTTAGTCATGATTTAAAGACTGAGACCAATTCGGCATCCCCTGTGCAACCAGGCAGACCATTCCACAGACCAAGGGTTCTGCAACTAAAAGCTCTAGCGCCAATACTTTTATCTGTGCATGGAACAGTGAGAAGGCCTGCACTCTGCGATCATAGGGAACAATTTGGAGAACATGTATTAATCAACATTGTTAGATATACTGGTGCTTTGCCTTTGAGTGCCTTATATGTTAACAGGAGAACTTTGAAATTGGTCTTGTACTTAACAGGAAGCCAGTGAAGTGAGGATAGTATGAGACTTATCCAATTGTACTTTCTGTTTCCAGTAATAATTCTAGGACCTGCACTACGGATGTGCTGCAACATGTTTAGTGTGAAGTTTGCACTTTTACAGACTAAAGTGTTGCCGTAATGAAAATGACTGTAACCAAAAGCATGCACAATTTTCTCAGTATCTTCTCTAGTAAGAAAACAGCACAACCTAGCAGTATTTCTCCGCTGCAGGAAGCACACCTGTGAAACTGCATTTACTTGAGAATCAAAGGAGAAGTTTGAGTCTAAAATGACACCTAAATTGCTTGCTGAATTACTAATGGAAAAACACAGGTCAGCAGCACTAAGGGCTGAACTAAAAGCACTCCTAGCACAATCACCCTCAAACAACAAGATCTCAGTTTTATCTGTTTTTAGTGATAAAGGAATATTGTTTCCATGAAGGGGTGCACTTGGTCAACAACAACGTTTAGGTAGGTGGTGTATGTCACAGTAACATCTACATGAATGGTAAGACCCAAGTTTTCCCAACAAAATGTTGCCCAAAGCATCACACTGCCTCCACCAGCTTGTACCCTTGTGCTATTTCTTCCCAAGGTAGGCCATGCATATGCACCCAGCCATCCACATGATGTAAAATTAAATGTGATTCATCAGACCAGGCCATCATCTTCCATTGCTCTGTGGTCCAGTTCTGATGCTCACATTTCCATTGTAGGCACTTTTGGCAGTGGACACGCGTCAGCATGGGCCCCATGAACAACAAACTGCGATACACTATGTTCTGACACCTTTGTATTGGAACCATATCCCTGTACTTTGCTCCATTCAGCTCATCCCTGACCAGTCTCCCCCACAGCATGATGCTGCCACCACCATGCTTCACTGTTGGGATGGTGATGAGCAGCGCCTGGTTTCCTGCAGACATAACATTTATAATTAAGGCCATAGAGTTCAATCATGGCTTCATCAAACCAGAGAATCTTGTTCCTCACAGACTGAGAGTCCTTCAGGTGCTTTTTCGTAAACTCCCAAGCGGGCTTTTGTGTGTTTTGCACTGAGGAGAGGCTTCTGTCTAGCCACTCTGCCATAAAGACCAGATCGGTGGAGGGCTGGAGTGATGGTTGTCCTTCTGGAACTTTATCCCATCTCCACACAGGATCTCTGGAGCTCAGTAACACTGTCTATCGGGTTCTTGGTCACCTCTAAGGCCCTTCTCCCCTGATTGCTGAGTTTGGCCAGGCAAACAGCTCTTGGAAGAGTCCTGGTTGTGTCAAACGTTTTCCATTTGACAATTATAAATTTACAGACACTTCTAAAATTCTGTTTTCACTTTGTCATTATGGGATGCTGAGTGTAGATGAATGAGGGAAAAAATGAATTTGAACAATTGCAGTATCAGGCTGCAACATAACTAAACCGAACGCACTTTCTGAATGCACTGAATATAAAATGAAACAGTAGTATGATGGGAAATTAATATAGCAGCTTCCTAAAACCAAGTGAACCTTATTACCTAGGTGAGTGTAATCAACAGGCAAGCTGAGGCGAGGTCCAAGAGCAGAGAGGAAGATTTATTCCGAAACAAGAACAAAGCAAGGTAAAACAAAAACAAGGAACAGTGGATAAGGCAGTGATAAGGAACTAAAGACAACTATGGGGTTTACATGTAACAAGGCTTTGGACTATGGAACTATAATCTCTTACAAACCTACACAATGCAACAAACCTACAATAACCAGCAAAGACTCAACCACGAGGTCAACTTAAATAGAACTCAGGCAAACAAGACACAGATAGGAGGCAATAATAACATAATTACATTGAATCAATGGCATGAAGCACAAGGAGGGGTGACACCTAGGGGCCATGAGGAGGCATGACAGGGCAGGGCATATGGTTTATATGAGATTTGTAAACCATTACTGATAAAACCAATGTATTCATGCACATTGGGTGGAGAAGAGTAGATATTTCTTGCAGATTCAATGCAGTGATTCAGTATTCAAAATTTCATATCTAATCATTTTATGCTTGTCTTTTGAAATACAGGAAAGCCTTAATAAGAAAAATACAACCTTATTAACCCTTGTATTGTGTTCTGGTCAAATCTGACCGATTTAGAATTTATGCTCCAAAAAAGTGCATTAAATTTCATCCATTTGTTATGAAGTTCTATGACTTTGTTCACACATGGCATTTGAACACATAGAATAAATTTGAGATATTTTTATAAAAATGTGTGTGTTTTACGGAACTTGTATACATCCATGGTGTTCCCGGTCAAAAATGACCTGTAAGAATTAGTGTATAAAACAGATTTCAAGCACATTTTTACACTCAATACACAGGTGTCTTTGAGCTGACAGACACACATGCATGTGCACGCACACACAAACACACGTTATTCCCCTTTTTGGCTTCCATGACAACCTAAGGGAACCTATTGACAATATAATTTTTATCCCATGGTAACCAAACCTGTTGAAAAACAAAACTGCAAAATTGTTTCAACCATACAACTTTCTTGCAGCTCTAGTATATAAAGCTGTTTTGAGGCCTTGCTCACAGTTCAGTCCAAGACATACACTGCATGTGAAGCTCTGGACTTCATATTTGACCATGACAGTGATCAGGAGGAGAGAAGCCAGGTTGGCAGTGAGGAGGCTTTAGAGGAGGAAGTGTCAGAGGTTGAGGATGACACAGAGTACAACCCAGAGGAGGAAAACTCTGACACTGATGAGGAAGAAGACCCAGCTGAAGTTGATAGATGTGTTGGTCTATAATGCCCTTGGTTTGGAGGGAGCTCAATCCAGGCTGGAAGGAGGGCAAAAATTACAAGAGGAGACTGTTCCTTGAAGAACTTGGCAAAAGCATGGTGGAGCCCCTCATTCAAAGGCACCAACACCTTCCACAATTGACATCCTGTGCTGCATTGGTGAGGCACATGAAAGCAACAGCAGCAACATCCACACCAACCAGAGAAGGAGGAGACAAAAGCAAGAGGTGCTAACTGTGTGCACCAACAGATAGAAAAACAAGCTTAGAGCGCCACAGATGTGGTGTGTATATCTGCAAAGAACTTGCCACAACCTCAGTGTATTGGCCAACATGTTCATGAGAGGACAAAACTGAGGAACACTGGGATGACACTATGGCACTGTCTTTTCTATTTTGTGCCACAGCTTAGAACATTTATCTGGTTTCAAAAAAGTGACTTTGGTAAACATTTCAGTGAAGTAATCTGTGATAAATAATACAATAGGTTTAATCTTAGTATTTGTTATAGTAAAAACAATATCTATATAGTGTTTTTTTTCCTTAAAAAAACGAGAGGTATGAGCTCAGGTAATTGAGGCCTGCAGGACATACACAGCAAATACAAGTTCAAAACTTGTAATATTCACAAGAGCTGAAGTTGATAAAAAGATCTAATACAACATTAGGTGATAATATATGGATTATTGTGGATTTATAATGGAATAAAAGGATCCTGGTCAAAAGTGATCGGGAACACTTTGAGTGTTGGCCGAAACTAACACAATAGGAGGGTTAAACCAAATTCATTGTAGCTGCACTTACAGCCATTAACAGCTTTCAAATTGGATTGCATTACACTACACTATATAATTGTGAATGGTGGTCTTATCAACAAGAATTTAGTAGTCAATAAAATTCAATTATGGTAGTCAAGCTACAGAACAAATGTTATAGGATCTTGTCTGTCAAATAGGAGAGGTGGTTAATTTTTAAGACTGACGCTTTCATTATGCATCATGGAAAATTGGTTTTAATGTTATAATAATTGTGACTGTTACTGGGTGTGCCATCTGCAGATTTAGGTGGTGCAGGATCCTGGCACATCTATGGCTATTCGCTGCATGGAAAAATATATTTTTGTATAAAAATCTTGATCTTAATGTACGACCTGGAATTACCTTTTGTGCCTTTATCTTGGAACACTGTCACACTGTCTAGAAAATAGTGCTTCTCTAACTATAAAACATAAAATATGGCCAGTGAAGTACATAAAAAACAACATACAGCCACATGTCTTTCATAGAAAAATGGACTGACAAACACAATGGAGACTTCATCCTGACAAATTGGAGGTTTGTAAAACAGCTTAAAATACTTCAGCTTATATGTTTCCAGAAGTTGCTCTGTTGATTTGTCATATGTCCAATTACTGCATGCTGTTATTTGTAATGGAACATAAAGAGCCAGTGTTAGAATGTTGAGTCTTTCTCTTTGTCTATCTGTCGCCACATACACACACACACACACATTCTCCACATCCACAGGGAACTATTACTGATATGCTAAGGTCTTGACTGTCCTTGGGCTTCTGATTATCAGTGCCACCTTGGGGTAGGCTCCCGTCTCTCTGCAGGGCCCTGGGCTCTCGAGAGCGACAACCCGGATTAGGAAGGGAGACGATAACCTTGAGAAAGGAGGAGGAGCAGCAGGCTGTCTGCACCTCCTGGCTGGGGTGTCGTTGAGAAGGAGGCCACCAGTTAGCTGGTACCAGATCGCGCTGACACCTACACAGGCTACCTACAACCCAGATAATATAAACCAGAGTTGAGAGATGTATTTAAGATCCACCCAACACTTTAAATTCATCATGTGCTTGGTGTCTGTAGGTAAACATTATGGTTGGTGACATTTACATCCCTGGCTGCAGCAGTGTGGCACTGGCTTTGTTTAGCAGTCATTAAAAATAATATATGGATTAGGCTTTTTGGCTTTACCATTAACATGTCATTTTGATGTTTATAGGGATGCCTTTACAGAGGTTCTGCGTACTGGCGCCTTAATATAAAAGAGCACATGCTTATCTTGTCTTCATGGATTTAAGAATATACTTTACTGACTATGAAATATATGGATAACAGGCATTGCAATTACATTAATAACACAAAAATGTGTTCTCAAATTCTTTCCCAGTAATTAAAGTCTTTCTATTTGTTATTTAATAACACAAATGGAGTGCACAAATTCACAATTGCATGCATATATACATAAAAAAATGTTGAAAAGTTTATGGTGATCTGAGTATGAAGTCAACTAGATACATGGACATTAAAAAGCCAGCTGATATCTCAGTAACAGTGATAAATCGGTGGCAGCACACAAAGCTGTTTCTGGGAGCTGAATTAAAGAGAAGACCTTGCTTAGTGTTCCTCCCTGCACTCCCAATGCAGCACTGAGCTTTACTCTGTACTCCCTTGGATTCGTCGTTCTTTAGACATCATCTGTCTTTCTGTTGTTGAGACAGTGATTCTCCTGGTGGCTATGAGGTTTCATTGTGGTTTCACACACTGGCCTCCCTCAGGTCCTGCTTTCACCAGCGTGCTCCAGTTTGATCAACTAAGTCTTTTTGTATTTTTAATGGAAACATAAAAACAAAACTGAGAATAAATGAGGAAAAAAAAAAAAAACAATTGATGTATTTCTTAGAAATTCTACATGCATTTCAAGTAGCTCAATTAAAAAAACAAAAATAATAATAATTGGTAGGCCTATGTTTGAACAGCACAGCAGCTATGAGTGAACAAAAAACCCTAAAAAAGAACCCCTTAACTATTTTTAAAAATACCTGTCAGATATAATTGGTTTCTACCAATGTGAAGTGAATCACCATTTAAAAAAAAATAAAAAATCTTCAAAATTATGTGCATGAGCGGAAGGAAGAGCAGTAAAGCAGTGGAAGCACCAGGAAAGTCAGCTCTTCGGTATCGTCATTGCTTAGCCATCATCTGTCATTGTCTATTGCAGCACCGCAATGAATATTACACTTCCTACATGTGCTTATTTTGTCATGACTGAGGATCTCACTCTGCTAAATCACCAGTCCAGCAGCCAAGCCCTGCAGAACTCACTAAGCTTATACTAGAAACTGGGTGTCAATTTATTCATCCCAGTGGCATATTTTTAAACTTCAAATGAATCAAGTAATTTTCTCTTTTCCCTTCTCTCGTATTTATTCTCCAAACGCTCAGCAACAGAGACAATGCACGACACATTCGGAGCTATTTTCAGTACGGCGTAATGGATCCAAAATAAACCTGTTGACTTTTGTTTCTATGACTTGCTGCTGATTCTGGTTTCTAATTACAGTTACGTCGCTTTTCTTCTGTTAATTCCAAATCGGGCATTGAAAAAGAGTCGTCTCGCTTTCTGCGAGGTAAAACAGATGCTCATGCATTAATTAAAGCAAACTGCCCTCATTTTTTACCATGATAATTTGCAAACGTTAGCACCTTGGAGGCGACGCACTGTTTTGAAATATCTGAAGCTGCGTGTGCTAACTGATAGCATTTTGGGGGTGATTCATATCTGTAACACCAGTGGAAAAAGTCTAATTTTTCCGCTCTACATTTACATTTTTGAAGTATTGACTTGTAATGTGTGTGTGTGTGTGTGTGTGTGTGTGTGTGTGTGTGTGTATGTGTGCGCGCGCATTCTCAACTGTTTTAGGAACTGCTTACTATGAGGGTTCCAGCATGCTTTGCCTTGTAGCAAAAAAAGTAATAATAATAATAAATATATAAAATTAATAATAATAACTATCATTATAAATTTTAAGAATTGATGTTTGACACTTTGAACCTTTTAGATGTTCATAGGTGCAAACTGGGCTTCAGCCAGTTTAATTATCAGGGCTTAATTTGTGGAAACAAGTCATTGTACAGTGAAATCTATTCTGCATTCTTAATGTGTTAATTAGGTATTTGATGAAATTATACGGCGTGCTTATTCCTGCAACTGAAACCCCATATGTTATCATGTAGATATCTGTGATCTTTGCCTAATCATTATATGCTTTTTTTCAATTTTAGGCAGAGTGATTGAATGTATGGATAATTTCAAGAAAACTGTAATTATATATTTATTTCTTATCTGTTGTTTCTCCTTAGGATTGTCAACAATGAATCTAGTGTAATTACCACAGGGTACTCATATA
>JABJVR010004939.1:0-14109 GCA_025773905.1 Chitala chitala | reverse complement strand
CGTCCGTCTCTCGTGATCTTGGCTCTCTGATAAGCGCAAGCTTGACAGTGTGCAGATGGACGGGAGGTGCTGCCGCATGCTAATCGCCATCAGCCCTGCTAGCTGGGCCGCGCAGGGCAACGAAAGCAGACACCGGCAAACGATTGACCCTTGCAGCAAGTGCGACCTCGGACCCCCTCCATGCCCAGAGGAAGCAATGTGATCCGATGTAAATGCCAATCCCTCCCTAGCTTTCTTTTTGCACCCTCGCGTCACTTGAAAGCCTTCCTTGTGACAGACACATGTCCCATTCTGTGCCCCGGAGGTAACAAATGTCAAACAAGGTACAAAGGAACAATGCAAGTGAAATAACACTACAATTGTTAATTTTAAAAACGTTTCCTTCTCTCGCTTGCAAATTGCATAATTAGCTTTGAAATTTTAAAATTACAGAGCTGCAGGAATGAGTCTCTCCTACCTATGTCTGCTTCGGTTTCTAAACAAAAGAAGGAAGAACCACTGCAAAAGCAGGCTAATGCCACGCTATGCTACAGAGACAAAACCTCTCTGGCTTTTTCAACAAAAAATTACACTTATACAGGAAGCCAACAGAACATCAATTACCAAGTGTTGCCATTAATTGGCAGTTTGCACCATAGCCAGTTCACACCAAGGACCGGGTCTGAATAGCGGTAAATGGCAAGTCTTGTTGGCATGGCAGTTAAATGGCATTTAGGTATCAGGGGGATATTAAGTGAACTGAGCCGAGGATACTCTAGTGAGCCTGGCAGTGAATGTCGGCATATTTCTATGAAGATATAACAATACTGCCATAGCTCAAGACAACCGTTCACTATTCATAAACCTAGCTTGTGATGTTGTTAAGAAGAAAATATTACAGCAGCTGAACAGACAGCATCATTTACAGCTTTAGTATGATGTGTTGGGTTATTTTTTATTATATTTAAGGAAATAAGGGGACAGAGGGGTCAGTTAATAGGGGTCAATGGAATGATGAGAAGACAAATGTTACTAAACTTATAGACAGTTACTGGAAGGTACATAACTTGTCAAGTCTTGGGAAGACATCAAGGAGCCATAACACATTAAAAAGCCTTGGGGGGGGGGGGGGGCAAGTGGGGGACTTTTCTGCTGAAGTTCATCTTAGCCGCTATCCATCGGGCTGGTTGAGCAAACAACCACCGGTATCTACCTAAGAAGTGGTCAGGAAAAGAATTTCTATGCCAGTTCGCATAGCTGAACTTTGCTAAGAGGACAGCTCCCTCTTAGCAACGAGAATCTGATGCCTTCTCTACATTTCTGTGATTAAATGGATCCCACAGTCATTCATCTGAAAAATTAATAAATTACAATCTACTGCCGTAAACACACACTGTGTCTGGAGACTGTTAAAATGTTAATTTGCTTAAGCCAAGCAAGTGGTCTATCTTTCTTTCTCACAAAGAGCCTGTGCACACGCATGCACATGTATGTACACGTATATACACGTATGCAGCACGCTGTAGCGTCACAGCAGCCAATCTCTGGCTGAGACAACAAACCTCGTGGCACAGACGCACACCACTCAGGGACCGTATGGTGTTAAACGAGATATCTCAACTGCACTGGAGTGAAATGAAATCTAGGAAAAATGTGACACAAACTGAATTAGCTGAGATGATATGATATCTGCATGTGTGTGGTTGCACCTTACACGAGTGGTGAGTGAAGATGATTTTCTTTTTTTTTTTTTAACACAAAAGGTGTGACTCCTCCAATTGTTTAACTGATTTTACTTTTTCTCCTTACTTGCTTTTCACCTGGTCCAACCAAACCGAACCGATCTGTAGAGCGCACCTTGCACTGAGGTTTAAACTCCATCATAGCATCATAACGCTATGTCTCTCATTAGAACAACTTAAAATGGATTGCATGGGCTTAACGAAGCCTGGAATGTTCGTCAGCAGGGTTTCTACGTTGCCATTATTGCATTAGCTAAACTGACCGTTTAATGAGCTCAGCGTACCTCCATCTGGCAGAGCTGGTCATGGAAGAGAGGAATCGTGTTGTGGAAGTTGTAGAGAATTGAGTTCCATGACCTCAGAAACTTTGTGTGTGTGTGTGTGTGTGTGTGTGTGTGTGTGTGTGTGTGTGTGCGCATGTACCCATTTGGATGTGTGAATTTCTGTCATGTTTGTACATTGCACACAGGATTATACATCCTTATGCCTTGGCATTTTGTGAGGGGTGGGGGGGGGGGCAGGGTTTCCAGTCACTAGTGGGGGAAAGAAGTGGTTGGGTGATTTTTTTTTGTGTTCTTAAGTTCCTCTGTCTTGTGCAGCTGCGTTGTTGTCTATGCAAAAACTTTTACCATTTAACACTAAACCTGGTCCAAGTAAGATGAAATGAACATGACAGAAATCTTGGGTCCTTACTGTCCCTTCCTGACTTCCATCACTGCCTCCTGTGTATCAGCACTGTAAGTCTAACTGTCCTAACGTCCATTGGAAATACTCCTGTTTTGGGGTGAGAGGAGTGTAACTACACTTTGGGTATAAATAGAAAACCTGTGCACAACCTGTATTTAATTATAAATGGAAACTTTGTTAATTTAAAGGTTCGGAATAAAAATGCATAACATTTTTGATGTGAACATGCATGCAAAGAAACAGTGTCTTTGACAAATTTTCACCTTTTCTTTGTAACTAATCAGCAGAAATATTAATCTGAAGTAGAGTAGAGAGTTCTACAATAAAGAGTGAATTGGTTATACAAGTCTTATAAGACTAAAGCTATGAATCATTTAGGGTCGCTTTTTAAATCATCGCTGCTTTACACTTCAGACAGCAGCATAAATGATCTATTGTCCAAGGTATGATTTCAGTCATAAGCAGATATTGAATGAAAACCAGTGCAGTCTGTGACCCTGAAAGGCAGGAAACACCAGAGACTGAGAGATGCACTGAAAAATAATATAGTTCACTGCTGGCTTGTTCATGACAAACATCTGTGGTCATCACCTATGATGAGCATTGGTCTCGATTGCTCTACATTATTATTATTATTATTATTTGTGGTAGTAGCAGTAGTAGTGTTATTTTTGTTAAGTGGGCCCTTACTCAAAGTCATCTGTGGGCTAACATTTTAATGCACCTCAAACACAAAGCTGAAAATTTACTGAAGCATTAAGGTTAAGCACGTCGCTCAAGGCTGTGACAACAGGGCACATGCTTGAACAAGACTGTTTTCAGTAGAAAAGAAATAAAAAAGACCAAGAATTCTAATAAGGCATGATAGCGCAGGTAGATGTAGTGTAGTACAGGTACTGAATTAGCATATGCAAGACCCACATTCACGCCCCCTGGGGGTGGGAGGGGGTGCTTCTGTTTGTTCCTGGAGGAAGGCATTTCATCTGAAATTCTTGGCTAAGCTTGAAGCCGCGGCGTGCTGGGTGGACACTGGGGTGACTTCTCTCAGCTGCCTGCCAGTCAGGACGCTTTGATGGGCTAAATTCCATGCAGCTGGAGACAAGCGACTGACAGCGGATCAGAAAACGGGCCGCTCGGCTGGACTAGCCAGCTCATTAAGCTCACTTGTCTTTAAAAAGGGCAGCTGCTCCCTCGCACAACACCAGTTTCAGCTAAAGTAGCATTGTTTCTTGACAATGCCAGGTTATGGGTTTTGTTAGCTTTGCATTAAGCAAATTAAGAGGGCAATAAAAATGCGCCGCCTTAATGAACACTAGTCTGACCATGCGCACTGTGGTTTTGCTTGTCAAGACTTCTGTTTTCTGCCGTATTGATCTGGCAACTTCTGTACTGTGTCAGAACCGTAGCGGCGTGACCATTTAGGTTAAACGGGTCGGTGAGCAATATTTGACAAGATGGATCTTGCCTGTGGCACAGTACCATAAACAGAAACCTTTTTTTACTACCTCATTCCAGTTTCCTAAACTGCATTAAATCGTAAAACAGGGGAGGAAAGCTTCAGTTGCACGTGCAATTTTGTGCAGCACCATCAAAGTTTTCGCTAAAGATTCTGTTGGGTCAGACCCGTATTCAATCAAGGCAAACCAAAAATGAGCTAAGCTATAAAGAGCCATCGCACCCCCAAGGCAGGCGGCTTTAGCATCTCCACGTCCAGGTCCAGCTTGTCAAGACGTAACGTCACCTTGTCCACTGAGCTGGGTGAGATCCCTTCAGCAGAGAGCAAGCTGAAGACCAGAGCGTAGATCAGTGACCTCCATCCGGCAGGCTTGGAGGTAACAATCTGTACCCCGACGTGCCCACTCCCCTGTCTGCACCTGACACCTCCGCACACCTCGATTAAAGACTCATTTCTACTGCATGTTAATTGCATGAAAGGGCTTGGAAACAGCTTCAATTAAATTGTTGCTTCCTTTTGTACAGTACAGACAGTGTGTGAAGGAGATCATTACTCCTTTGGCACGAGGAGAAAAGAAACTGCAGGGCTACCACTGAATCGATGTTTCACACTAAAAAGAGTAAGAAAATAAATAAATAAAAAGCTTACAAAGGACAAGTGTCCTTGTTGAGTATGTCTGTAATTAACACAGGTCCTCTGGCACTGCTGTGGTGCATCTGATGGAGAGCAGATCAGCCAATGGAAACTAAATGCAATGGCCATCAGGAACACCAAGAGACCTTGGAATGAGGATGAGAATTAGCGTCGTGGCAACAGTGAACAGAACCTGAGTCAATACAGGAAAATTGTTTTCGTTCGTGCGTCACTGGAACCCTGAGGGGGACGCCTTGAGGTTGGAATCGTCTGGTCTTCCAGAGATTGGTGCTGCTGTTACCTTTTTACACCTTCTTAAACTTTTCATCTTAAATCAAGCGCGGGAATGGAAAAGACAATCAAGTGTTTACTGGCTCCTGAAGCAAACTGATTGTTAATCGTGAGGCAAACGCTTTTAAATGTTGCCATTCTGCATTGTGGAGGACTGGAATGGATAATGAAGAACTGGAGGGCCAAAGTATCTTTGTTTGAAGTGGAGTGAAAAATCAGTTTGCAGTTAAACTACAACACAAGAAGATTATAGCCATGCTCAGTACAAATGTTAGGAAAAAATATATATATTTGCAAGGGTGAAGATTGTGGCAGGATGTAGGGACGGAGGAGTTCCAGTTGTGGTACTGAACAGGACAGTAAACAGCATTTGTCCCTTTGTTTACTGTACCCCAAATTCTCACGTCAGTCACATAAATCATTTAATCAATTCAAACGGCAAGTTAACGATGTCACTCTCGATTAGGCACTGTCAAAATGATGATTAATAACTGCACCTATCCATTATCTCAAAGCTGCATATCAATAACAACGTTTCGCTTTAGTCATAATCATTTTTATCATTAGCAGGTGTCAGTTATGAAGATTAAATGAATTCTATGAATAAATTCTAATGTCTTCAATGTCAATTACAGGGACTACAGTACAATAGGAGCTCAGAATATAAAGTATAACTATGTCATGTTCAAGAAATATTTATTTCTTGACATAATGGTGTCACATTTAAAAAATGAAAAAAAGACCCGATTTCTCTTTAAGAACCTGTAGACAATGTGCCCTAATATTGAGTGTATAACAATTAATACCTAATTTTTCATTGAAAATATACAAAATGTGAGGCGAATTTGAGCAACACAAATTAATTCAAATTCAAATGGACTGAAAACGCTTGCCATCATACCCTATGAGATTGTAACACTTTTTTTTTTTTTTTACTAAGGATCTCGAGTCATGAATAAAGCAATAAAGAGGTGACATTAGCACAGAAACAGCCTCTCGTCCCCCGTCATTAGAATCGAGCCCTGTAAGTAACACTGTTAAAAATCTAAAATTTCACCTCCTTTAAAGTTCTAGATCAAACGCAGAGTGTTTGATTTATATCTGTGTTCAATATCCAGATTTACCTCAAGGAGCCAGAGAACTTCAAAGTGCTTGGATTAATTAGCCTATTGATATGAGCCTCATTGTATACTGACTTTGATGAACCTGCCCCGCTGTGGTAGACAGCCAGGAAGCAGTGACCTTTAACGAGCATGAAGATGTCTAGGGGCACAAGCATAGTCAAAATCCACTCGTTTCTGATGTCCATAAATTCTGCCACATTCCGTCTCAAGTCTATCATGCTGTAGAAGCACCTAGAAACTGGGCATTGATAGACAATGGGGAGTAGACTGCCCTCTCTCCTTCTCTTTCTGTTCGATCCACCTTTATACAGGCTTACCATCCTTCCGTTTTGCAAAAGAACTGCCAAGTTGGCAACTCTGCACTGGTCCTTGGATTCAGCGGCCATCTTTGTTGTGTGGGCCACTTTCACAGCTAACGGTCCCTCGACATTGCAGCAACGTTGAGAAGAAGCGATAACGTTTTCAGTGGATGTGTCATGTTAATATGTTCTAGCCGGATGGCTTCTCTAGGCACACAAATGCATGTCATTTCTCTTTGAAGAGCTCTAGGCTGTACGTATAGAAATGCAACAGAGCAGCCAACATCGCCCTTGAAGATAAGGTAGCCAGTGAGGATGGTGGCTGAGATGAAGAACTGCTCGACATAGCAAAATGGCTTCTTAATTAAAATTTGTTTTATCGTATGAAAAACAACAAGAAAAGACAATTTTAATTAAATGAATGACTTAAAAAGACACCGTCAAGCCAAGCAAAAAACCAACACCAAAGCAGATCTGAAATAACATGATAAATCTCAAAGAAGGACACTTCACTAATTAAAAAATGCAATATGTTTTCCTAAAAAATATGATTGTTTCACATTAAGTGCATTTTGTATTAATGTCATATTTATTTATGGTCAAAATAAAAATGCAGTACTAAGGTTAAACTTGTTTCTTTTCTGTGTCTTTAAGTCAGTGTGTTTATTTAAGAAGACAGATGAGGAAGAATAAAATAAGAGTAATAAATGCTACCATGGTTACTGTGGGTTTACTGCACTCAAGGCTGGGGTTAATTGTAATCTTCAACAGGAAGCACTATATCAACAGTATTAACTCCATGACTACATTGCCTGCAAGACTCACAATTAGACAAATCTGAGATACTGTTTACACTTTTTCCAGTGCTTCCAAAGCACTATTTCCCACTCCTTTTGTACTTTGTGCTCATGGCCTACACATATGGTTAATCTGAAGATGCAGAAAGCCTTTCACTTAGAGCCAAGAGACTCGCATGGAAAACATACAAGTTTCTCTGATGCCAGTGAATGATTCCTGTGATCTGTTAAGAAACTGCGTTGTGAAACAAGGCTTGCCAGATCAAGTCTCTGGAAGGATGCTGCTTTGCCAGATTTTAGCAAGGGAATCAAGCCTACACATTTGAGCAGTGACCATGCTCTTTAAGTGGGGCGTTTGTCAATATTAGGCCAAAAAGTGTTTGAGGAAACAAAAGAAGATGAGGTTGAGAATAGATGGTGGATACCAGCTAGTGTGAAGCACAGTTCCATAGTAAGAAGCAGGTCAGAGGAGAGTTCAGGCAATAAACACCAGAGAGAGATTCAGTTTCTTACATGTAACGCTTCAGCTAGGCCAGGAACTGGACCTCCACTGGTCAAGCTTCTCTCTTCATGCTCCTTGCTGTATCACCAGGAGTTTCTGTCACGATGGTAAACTTCCGCGGCAGGCCGACTGGAAGCACAGAAGAGAATCATGTTATTATTCTCCTGTCTCGTGTGGGCTCGTCCTCAACTTTGTCTACTGCTTCAGCTCCTGTATTACTTGCTGTGCTGCTTGGGCAAAGCAAATGCATTGTGAGCCTTACGCAATACAATATGCATGAGCAGGTGGCACAGGGGGTAGGGAGCGGTCTCCAAAAGGAGCCCTATGGCACAGACATAGCCAGTCTGAATTTGCACAGGGGTCTCAAAAGAGGTGAGCAATGATTCATGGTCTGGGCTCATCAACCTTTCTGCTAAGGTGCAAGAAAGAGACTAAGAGGGGAAAGTGTCTGGAGGTCTCATGTGGAAAGTTTTACCATGCACCTGTATTTAGTTATCTCTTTATTTATGAAGCATTGCAGACATGTCTGTTCAAAGCAGGTTTTAGGTATTACAACTGATCCATTACAACAACTGTGCTTTTTCAATGAGGGATGTTGAGTGAACTGCAGCATTAGTGCTTTAAACAGCAGCTCTGCAGATGGCTTTAACCAAAGTGACTTAAAGCATACATACAGCAGGCTACATTTTGCACAGTTGAACATTTTGTACTTACAAAACTAAATTAAGTATCTTGTTGGAAGTTGCACCAAGAAAGAAGATCCTTGTGAGGCCTAAACGGGAAGCTCTTAAGCTCCGTGTTTAGCCATGGAACCACGACATTCTCTCGTGGGTAATAGTGCAGTGTGTCACACACTGGGGTGGCTGTTTTGTCTGTTCGGGTGCTCTTCAGTTACAGGCCATGTGCCTAAAACCTCCTTTTCCCTTGCTGAATCACAGCTTCCTCCCAAACCGCACACCCCCCTCCTTGCCAAGCCCCAAAACTTTCTACATCACTTTCTGTTCTCCTTCAGCGTACCTCAAGCAGCACGGTTTTCATTTCAATAAAGAGGCACAAAGAGCACCTTTTTTTTCCTGTTAGATTTTCCTTCCCCTCCATCCCACATTCCTACTTCCACTGCTTATCTGAAAGTAAGATGGCCTTCACATGCTTAGGAAAACAAACCCTGCCCCTGTGAGAGCAACACCCCAGAAAGTGCAGTTAAGAGTTCCCGGGACAGGAGGTCTGCTTTAAATTTCCACTTATTTATTTATGATTCGCTAAAGCGATGTTGGGGAGGGGAGGGCTGGGGGTTTGAGGTCCAGACACTTCTCTGCTTTGTGTAATGTGACACCGAGCCCCTCGCCGTGTTTAAGTGCACACGCTTTCCCGCCTGAAGATGGAGAGGGCCAGGACTTCTCTTTCTTCAGCTTGTTTCTTCTCTGTTCACTTTCTGCTGCTTTTCTAGGTATCTGCTGGTCTACCTTTCATTGGCGTCCTTGTCTGACCTGGGTGACGGCTCTACATCAACTTTCACTGAAGAAAATATAGCTGTATGCTAGGTTTCCACTAGCAAAAGCTGCTGTTGGTGCTCTCGTGTGTGTGTGTGTGTATACAGTAGCATAAATATCTATAGCGCTTGTACCTGTGAAGCTTAAAATAACTTTTAAATAAGTGCTTGTTTGACGAATATTAGTTAATTAGCCCACAGGCTGTTCAACTCTAAATGTTGACATTCTTCTTGGTATTCAATGTTAAGTCCTACCATTTGGATCCTGTTTGGAGAACGCCGCCTGTCTGGGCAGGAGACCTCCCATGGGAGTACCTTAGCCTCCAATGTCAAGCCTTGAGTGAAGAGCACATTCTTCTGACATGGTATATGGCCCTAATGCTCCTTGGCTATAAAGGTAGAGAGATAAAGAGTAAAAAGAAAACATGGCTTTCTACTTAAGTCTCTCCAGTGCACAATCATGAGGTTCTGTTAGCATCCCTCCCGTGAAGCCCTGTTTAGATTGTGCATTAGCCTCAGCATCTTTCATTTGTATGCGCCTTTTTTTAACAATACAAACGTCGGTTCACAGTCTGAAGGCAGACTCCTGGCACTGACTCTTCCCTCTACAGCCAGTGGTTTCTCCTTGGCACTATATCCACCCTGCTCCACCAGATTTACACATTTTCAGAGGGGCAACTCAGGGACCGTTTAAAGGGATCTTCTGCACCAATGCAAACCCAACACCTCAGCTTCCATGCACTTTGCATTCAGACACATTGAGTTGGAATCATGCATTATGCATGTGCCGTTGTTACTCATGGCTTTGGACACCATGTCGGCAACCTGGTCTGATTCACACGGACATCTGACACCTCTCTGCTGAACTGGCGTTCCATCTGTTAATGTTTGATTTATGTACATGTAATGCAGGGGCCCATCCTGTCAACACCCCTCCCCCAGTCATACAATCTATAGGAGTATAAAAGAGATCCAAGCACAAAGTCGCATGTGAGCCACATTAGTGCAGCATAAAAAGTTCAAGGTGAAGATCAAGAGAGATGCATGATGGGGAAGCCCTTTACTGGCTGAGAACATTTATAGTGCCTGTCTCCACGGTTATTTACGGTTACTCTGCCCTCAGCATGACGAAGAAGAGCTGCAGATACACATAAACAAACATGCAAGCATATGCACATTAGTGTGTGGGCATCGCAGCGCCAACTCGCAATCCCGTCAGCCGACTGAGGAATCCCAGCTTCTGTTCAGCACAACTGCAGAACCACCGGGTGAACGATAATGACCCCTGAAATGCACACTTTGTGCGACAAACGCAGAAATCACAGGAATCTGGCACTAATGCCCCTGAGCTCCACACAGGTTTTCTGCTCATAAACAACTTCCCCCAAGTGCTCTGCGTTAAGGAGCGGAACAGACACGTTTTCCACGGTGGCAGAAAGTCCGTCGATGCTTAATTTATGGGTGCCCTCGGGCATGCGTGCCGTGGCCTCTCCTAATCAAACAGATAATTGTGATGCACGCTTGCTAGCTTGCTAACGAAGAAGTCCCCACCACCGGCTGCCGCCTGCTAATTGACAATTAGCCCTTTGGTCAAGGTTTTTATTATGTCCCTGCCAGAGTTTTAACGGTTATGCCAAGAGGGCAGGCCTTAAATGCTAAAAAAAGGGGAGAGAAAGGTAAAATCCCCTGACAGCAAGTGATGGACAGGGCAGTGAAAGTTTTATTGGCGGCACTATTCACACTTATCTGAGGATTGGAAGCCCCACTGACTCCGATAAGGGGCACTGCCAAAGTACCATGCTTTCATTTGAAGCACCTGTTCCAAAAAGAGTGACCGCAACTTAGGCCTGGAAAGGGCCTGGCAGGTGGTGGCTAGTGTGCTCTCATGGTCTGTGGGAGTAAAATCACCCCAATTTAGAGTTATCGGCACAGAAACAGCAAAAGGCATCAAGTTTTATTGTAATTGCGTAGACATCCATGTTTGAGCGTTTGTACAAACTGTGGAATGTAAAAGCCATTTCTTTAAGACAATAAATGCATGCACATTTGCAATAAACATCCCAGAATGCTTTTCGACTTGTGTTCACAGCTCTGGTCCCCCGCCCAATCTCCACCTCTATATAAAGTTTATTATATCTTCAGAAGGGGGATCAACAAACATCACTCTGACGAGCACGTGTGAATTCTCCCGCGGAGCATAGGTGAAAGACAGCGTACTAACATTCGCGCTAAGAATCCCTGTGTGGAACACAAACACCTGCATCAACACTTGATCAAAAGTAGTTCTAAAAGAGAGTTGTACCTGTTTAATTAAAGGCTTGGTTAAAAAAACTTGTATGATAGCCGTGCATCCATAAATAGCCTAGGCCTTAAACCCTGTACTGCTATATGAAATGTTATGCAAAACACCCATATAAGAAGTCTGAACTATTCGAGCTGGACTAAGCTGATAATTTGTCTTTGGTGACAGGTCATATGCATCATCTCAGATCTGCACCCACGTTTTACAGAGTGCATCGTTACATTACATCGTTACATATGCACTCAGTCGATGTATTGACATTTTTTTGCATCCTTTCATATCCTGCCAACCATCTATGAAGCGTCACCCAAAACGAAAACGACAAAACTATTGCGCCTTTGCACCGTGGTTAACGAGTCACATGTGGACACTTTGCATCACAATTACGCTTTAGAGCAGTTTAGCGTAAGTGCTGATTTGGGGAATAACATTACTCTGGAGAGTGGCATTTACGACCCTTTAGGTATGTAACAAACTGGCGCTGAGGGGCTTGACAGCTGTTGTCAGGCGGAAGACGAATTTGTGCTGCGTGTAAAGGGGAGAGGGGTCACGATGTTGGGTCATGGGGTATGTCATGCAGTCCAAAGTCAGCAACACGCTCACGGATGCCTGCGGCTTTGATTTTCCTTTGTCTGAGCCACAGCTGTCTTCATCAAACCAAAGAAAGTCAGCGTGCTCTTCATGTACATAGGAATACAGACCGGACACGGATCTGCGGCATAATTCCATGAGGAACAGTGAAGCAGTTGAGCACATTAAGAACACCAGTGTGCTGCAGACAGTTAGACGATAAGGGCCTGATTAGTCGCCTTTGCTGGTGAATGAGCTCTTTAGCACAGAGAGCTAATCGCATCACTTGTCAGGGAGATTGTACTGGCTGTATAGGACATGCGATTAAGACCCAGCGGAATCAGTGCGGTTACAGTTACACACATTCATAGGGTGATGAATCTTTAAAAGGCATATATTGCTGCCTTTTAGTCACTAAGCAGCAAGATCTGAGATTTAAAATGGTCTTCATTTTACAATGTAAGAATATTACTCCGTTTAACCGCAAATTTAATTTGCTCTTTTTATATCGTCCAATCCAACGTGTTATAATGTCATCAGTGTTAATAATCTGAGTGTAAGTCATGCAATTCAATGCAGCAAGTGAATTTGTAGAAGTGCATTATGGCATTTGTCTAACTGTACTGCGCAAACACACACACACCCAAAGTTGTGTGTTTGTGTGCTGTACAGCTCATTTATACGATGTCAAAAACCCATCACTGATGAGCTCAGGCACCACCAGGTCTGGCCCGACGTGACAAGGCTGAGAATGAAAAATGAAAATCAATGAAACGCAGGGGGGCTTTGCAAAGGCTGCAATTGTCAAGTTTCATAAATAATCTCTCATGCCTTCACAGTGGCATCTCTCTAAGATGCAGTACAGCGGCAAGGCAGATGAGCCTCCGCTGCACCCCCCCTCCCCCCCCAAAAAAAAGTGGGGGGAAAAACAGCATCGATTTTACCCATGTTGCCTTGTCATCAGTGCTGTCGTCATGCACACCTCTCCCCTGTGCGCGTTTGAAAGCACAACCAGTGTAATTACAGACGGACTCTGACACTATTTAGAAATTGACATTTAATTACTCGTTTGACAAAGTGCAATCGGAGAAAAAGCTTTTCCCTTGCTTCTCACTTCCTGGTCCATGTTATCTGAACCAGGAAGAGGGACATTCTTACCTCATGCATATAATGTGTTTGTATGCATTACAGTCAAGATGATCATTTTTCTACTGCTCTTTGATGCTTCTACATTTTTTTCCACAAAAAAAGACAATTCTCTGCTTTCCACCTTGTGTGCAGGTTAATGGGTGAATCATAATGTCTGAATTCAACTGCTCAGTTTGCATTTGATAATCGTCTTCTTGACGTCTGGAAAAATTACCTTGAATCGGCTGTTTTGTGTCGAGCCTACCTGATCGATAACTTGACATTTTGGAGCACAATGCTTCAGTCTGCCTGTTAGGGATTTCCAATGATGGACACATATTGAGAGTGTCAGATGAACAGTAACAGTACTCCTGGCAGGTCACAATGCAATATTTATAATCCCATTACAGTTAGCAGTGTAGAGTGGCCTAAAATGACATTTAACTTTCCAATAGGTATTAAAGGAAGGTCACACATTTTAAAGCCCTTTGACCGCCATCAACATGGCTGAAGACTCAAGTATCCGGAGAGCTGAGTTTATCATTCTCTCTCGATCAGAATACGACTACAGAAGTTAATAAAAAGCACACATCTCACTCTGCCTGCTGCTAAGAAATTTAAGGCCGTTTTAAATGCTGCCGTTTCACCTGGTGGGGGATATAAGTTCATTTCGTCTGCCTCAGATACTTCAACAAGCTAAAGTAAGCTGTTCCAGCATGACTGCAAAGAAATTCTCAAAAGAAGCTCCTTAAAAACTGACGTTATCAGAGAGTTTCTGCGCTTTTGAGTGGGGAGAAGCTTACATTTATTCTTCAAGACATGTCCGCGCTTCTTCAAAAGGAATTATGTTACGGGATCGAAGAGGCTTTATGAACAAATGAGAGAAGTCGTACTAAGTACACGTGTCATCTTTGCATATCCATATTATTGTCTTTGTTCTTATTTCTTATGTTTTTGGGGGATTGCAAGGTTCATAACTAGAGAAAGGAACTATTTTGTGACTTGTAAACAGTTATAGAATTGTTTTGAAAAATGATGTGGGGGGGGGGGGGGGGGGGGGGGGGGGGGGGGGGGGGGGGGGGGGGGGGGGGGGGGGGGGGGGGGGGGGGG
>JABJVR010004938.1:0-14112 GCA_025773905.1 Chitala chitala | reverse complement strand
ACACAGCTGGCCTTGTGTGCCCCCAGTGGGAGACCTGGTTCTCAGTCTATATCCAGTGTCCTCTGCTTTCAGAGTCATCTCTTCCTCTAAGCCCGAGTGCCACTTCCTCCCCTTTCCTTCACAGGCCATTGTGGGGGACTTATTTTCATCCACAGCTGTCAGAGGGACTTCACACCGCTGACAGCAAATGGAGAACATGCTCAGCTTATCAAAACCTGCTTTTCAGTCAAATGGATCCATGAATTTTTATACATCTTTCTTACCACCTAACAAAAAAAAAAAAAAATAAATAAATAATATTAAAAAAAAAAAAAAAAAAAAAAAAACTACATGACAATGCACAAGAGCCTACAGAAATTTGAAGTCACAGAATAGCATAGTGCTTCAAGCACACACACTCGCATGCGCATGCACACACACAGCACTTGAGAATAATGAACATCTATTTTTGCAGCACTTTGGTCTTTGAATAACGTTCTCCATGGGGAATCTAATACAGCAAAGACGTCAATACGGTTAATTGTGCTGAAACTTTCAACAACTCCCAGAGAACTTTCTTGCATGAAGAAGAGAAGGAGCAGAAGAAAAACTTAAAATTCTGCATATATTGGAGGGGGGTGTTGGCGGTAAATGCAGGTACTGTGGGAGGACACACGCACGATCAACAGGCCTGACTGTCTGGACAAGGCCTGGCCCACTGTGAGACACACCCTGGGGCCGTTACGACTGGTGTCACTGTGTCTCGAAGTAGGACAACACAGTAACTACAGTAAGAACGAGCCCAGACAGAGTCCTCTACACAGCCTCACCACTTCCTCGGTCACACAGCTTCAAGGCAAACCGGTTCAAGAATGCGAATGGAAAATGTGTTCCAAGCGCAGATGGGAATGTTCAGACATACAATGCTCCAGAGGGGAAAATTGATTTTCCCTCCACAAGGGTGACAGCAGGATCATAAATAATCGATTGCTGCCTTATTCCTGTCCTCAACATGTTATGATCTTTTCTGCCTATGACAACAGTCATAGCTACAGTTCTTTATTGAGGGGGATGGGGGTTGGGCTCAGTGTTGTAGTATTAACTGATAAGATCTTGCAAGACACACACAGACACTAACTCCCAATAAGTTAAAAAGTAAAATTCCTTTTGAAAGGTCCAAAAGTCCTAAGGTCTTAACTGGCAACACCAGAAATACCTTCGTCAGTGAAACCATGTAAAACATGTAGCACCTGATACACTGGTCCAAGGTTCAAGTAAGACTGTGCAGCACCTGCTACAAAACACAGATTATGATCACCTGCTGCAACATTGTGCCCCTGGGAAAAGCACTATAGTGCATTTGGTCAAATGCTCCTCTGGACTTGAACTTGACTTCTTGACTTCAACCTGACCTCACATTAGATGCCTTAAGCACATCCGTATAAAGAGATTGCTTACCGAAATAACTTGAAGCAGGTGGTTTAAAACGGATTATTTTTAGACGAGGTGGGTTACCTGTACGGTGAGCCAGGGATTCCTGTCTGTACAACAACCCATCAGACTTAACAGGAGCGAAGAGGCAGCTTTTGCCAAAAGGCATCCTCCACTGTGGGAACGCGATGAATTACATTTGCCTGACATGTTACCGTACTTCTCATTACAGTAACCTGATTATGTGTCTTCATTGTCAAATATCAGCCTTCACAAAGCATTTGTTGATGACTGATCTACACAGAATCTGATTACATGGTATCTTACAATAATGACAGTTTTCCCACCCTTCATTTTGTCAACACAACAACACTAGGGCCAGATGAATCGAAACTGAACCTTCAAGGGTCCTCTTTCTCATGACAGGTCCACAAATCAGAACATTAGTCTCTGTTCCACAAAATATTTTAATGTTAACTATCCCAAAGGCGCTCATTGAATGCCCCTTATAATTATATTGCACTGAATGTCAGGGCTTGAAATTAATTTAAGTTCAACATTATTCTATGCCACTTAATTTTTTAAAATGTTATATGCAACTTCTGTTTTTGTCTGATCAGCACATGTTTTTGTTTGATGTAGAGCTGGCACAGATAACAGAATGCACTGCATGCCACAGGGATTAACAGTGAAACGTGCTAGTCCTAAGGAATGCCTGCCCCCGCGCCTCCTTGGCAGACAGATGTCTTAAGCTTCATTAAAAACAAGTCACAAAGGAGGGCTGGTAGTCTGGACTGGGCCCAGCACCAGACTGAGACATTCCGGGCATGACTTCAAGAACCACTTATGGCCAAAACCCAAATACAGGTGACACCTTTGTCATTTGTATAAAAAAAACTAACTAAAAGGAGGAGACACTTCTGACGCATTCACATTATTCCCATAGAGTATGATGTCACCTTCAGTCAGCAAAGTTCACACAAAAACGCTGAGAAATCAGATGTCTCTTCCCAGACTCACCAGCACCATTCATCCCCACCTGCTTCAGACATCTTCTTAATTCAGAATTAGCTGCAGCAAACATCAAGTACTTTTCCCACTTAAAAACCATTGATAATGCCCAACTGTTAGCTATCAAAACATCTGACACCATGAGCAGAGGTTATAGCTTGCAGGAAGTGATACTAGATTTCAGCATTTATTACAGTTTGTGGGCGTTACTGGTTTCTTTCGGCCATTCACACACTTTCCCACACAGCTGCTCACCTACTGGTAAATTGCTGAGCACTAATCTCCAATTACTAGCGTTTACAAAAAGGTGTTCAAATTTCACACACCAAATATGAGTCATCAAACAAGAATGTAAACCTACCATTATAGCACCAAAAACCTACTTTAAAACACTGACTGTGGACAACAAGGTCACCTTTACATTTATCTTGACGTGCAAAAGACCCTGAGGACATTTTGCCACTTGTGCTCACACAGGGTGTGTTTACAGGTAGCAGTAATGTGATGCTATGCAGGGTGGAACAGGGTGCCTCTATGCACCTTCCCCCCAGCCCTTACCCAATGTCAATCAGGGGTGGCTTGTCCCGTGCCCTCTTGTAGCACAGGAACAACTCGGGGCTCTTCAGGCTCCCGTGGTTCAGGTTGGCAGGCTGCCCGCTTGGGGTGGTCTCCAGGCACGTGAAGCCCTCTGGTACCAGCTCCCCTGCCGAGCGGTTAATGACGGCCAGGTCAGTGATGGGCGCCTTGGGTCCACTCGACTTGCTCTCTGACGCATCCTGCTCCAAGGGCGTTGACTTCTCTGTCAGTCCGGCCACCACAAAGTAGTCTGTCACGCGGTGACCCTTGTCCTCGATCATGGCTGCGTGCACTGCGGAAAGGGGTAAACACGTGGTCAGCAATGCAGAAGTCCGGCAGAGATACACAAAAAAACAAAAAAAAAAACAAAAAAAAAAAAAAACCCCATGACCGCGGCTGCACTGTCACAACGAAGGGGGATGGGAGAGTGTAAAACTCAAATTATTGGTGAGAGAAACAATCCAATCACAAAGGAAACTGTTAAGAGACACAAATACAGACTTCCTCCCAGTGCTGTTTCTCTACACATCTTACCATGACTGTTGAAGCACATGCATGTAACAGTCCTCACAAAGAACACCGAGCCCTCATAAAGACGGCTCTTACTCTCCCAAGCTGCACCTCCACCAGCATCTGCTGTAAGCTGATAAGGTCGAAGCTCCAACAGACAGACCGCTCTGACCGCAAGCAGTCAAGGCCGACACACAGCCCCATCGTGTCAGAAGCTAGGTGGATTTATGAATCAACCAAAACGTAAATCTTACAGGGGCCACAACGTCAAACACCAGACCGGTTCCTGGATTTCTCCTTTAGCTTACACAAGTCCAGACGCCGGGAGCACAGCTTCCAGCACCACAGTCTCCGAGTACAATAAACGCCATCGAAAAGCAAGCGGCTCTCTCATTATGGTCTCTGATTAAATATAATGAACATTACTATTCAGATGCTGTGATAGCTTTTTTGCAATAATTGTTTATGAAGCACCTCTGTCTCTGTGCTTGCAGTTGGCTGATTATTTGTGAGGAAGAGTGGTGCATTGTACTCTGTTCACAATTACGCATGAACAAAAATGATCTGCCAACGAGGTAACTGTCTTCCATTAATATTCTTAGATTTAATATCACTGCATACCATTCACTTAAAGTATGCACATATCATGAATAAGGAATTTGCCTTTACATTGTAGCCTCTGATGTTTTTATATGTGGTCTGAAACCTATTAAGGAGAACATTTAAATTTTGAACAGCTCACTACTATATGAATACAGAGAGTCTTCTGGAGATCCTATTTTGATCTGACAAATAGGACATAAAGAAATACTGCTGCAAACGGTGCGGGACACGCACCGGATGTGTCTCTGTATAAGTTGGGGGCACACGTTTCTATTCCTGGAGCATTTCCTGCAGGAAAGAGGCAGCTGTTGGCTGACACACAGCTGCCACTAGGACCCTGCCCTCCCTAGGCTTCGTGGACAGCCCCAGAGTGACAGGAACCGCGTTTGGGCATTGCCCCAAGGCTTCCAGGCACACGCCTCAGAAAAGCCCTTGCTTCAGCAAAACCTGGAGGTTGTATTCATTATGCATGACATCTCCCTCTTCACGTACTCTGGCCTTCGTGGCCAGCAAAAGAGCCAGCCATTTCTACACCAAGCAATGAATAGATAACTGGAGATGGAGAGCAACCCAATAAGCATACACTGACCACACTGCATCTCACAGAGGACAGCTCTGCACCCAGTCCCACACCCTGGCAGGACTCCAGAGCTGGCCTCTGTTCTCCAAAGAAAGGGGAACAGGCAGAGTTCCTCGCACAAACTTCTTCGGAACAGCCTCGGACAAAACCCACATACATCACTCAGCAAGCCTAGCAAGAGAACAGAGCTGATGACCAGACGTCGCACAACTGCATTGTTGCCTGGGTAACCGCATTTGTAACCGTTCCCATGAATTCCAAGACATGGAAGCACTCGAGTCAAACAGATGACTCACATCGCACAAGCTATAAAATGTAAGAGTGGCAAGTCCAGGACACTAGAGAGCTCCAAATGCATGGATTCGTGCAGAATCCGTACTGAGGCTTAGGAACACTGAGAGGTCATTTGGAATGCAATTCCATTCAGTTTTCTGTCAGTTTCACAGCACATAAACAAAACCTTGATATATCACCAACTGTATCATATTTGCTACATGAGTTTCTGAGAACTTGTACATGATTACAATTTTTTTTTGTACTCTCTCAGAAGGTCCAATAAACACTTCAATTTAAAAAATTTAAGATTTTCCTGGCTGCTATTTGATGTATCAGGCTTCCCAGGGGACAACAAATACAAGGGTGCATTTGAGGTCTTGAGCGGAGAAAAGGCAGATGATCTGGTCTTATTTAGCCACATGTGACACCAGCACATGCCCAGCGTGAAAGCAAGAGTGAAACACTCCATCTTCAGGTCCAGCTGCACATGAAGTCAGGAGTCACACTCCATTAATCAACGCCACACCATGACATATGGTGCATGATGACTGACTTCCAAAGTCTACAAAGATCTCTTCACACAATCAGAAAAGAATGAGATTAACTGTGGTCTCTGCTACCATTTATACTATAAAGACACCCAATTATGAAAGATTACAAGAGCACTGTTTTCACAGCACTAGTGATACACCAAAAATCAACATTACCAAGGAACGTTAGTAATAAGGAACGTTAGTAATTCCGGCCTTTTCACCAGAAATTAAATTAAATTTTTTTCCGGCCAAAATCCTAAACCGAAATAAGCTTTGGGTAATTACTTGATTTATGCACCAAATGTATTCTATTAATTTTGCTTTTGAACTTCTTGATTAAAAATTATTAAATGCACCATGATGGGGAAAAGAAGATTTCCAAACACTGCAAGCCATTATATAGACTTCTCAAATGTCAAATGGAAATAAAAATATACTCTTTTAAAGTGTTTCTATGTCTACAATGCCTTTAAAAAAAGATTGCATTAACAATATGTGTAGGGCTTAAAAAAATCAGATGCATTACAGACCATTTAGAAAAAGTACTGCACTGAGTTACTCAGCTAAAGTGGCAAGATCTTCTTCAGAAACAGTAACTTCTCTTCATTTTCACAAGAAAGTTGGTAATGTCCTTCCACCCCACCAATGACATGACATGCTGCGCTGAACAATCTCTCATTGTCAATGGTTGAGCTGGGGGGCAGACAAGTACCTGCATGCAATCCGTGCCCAGCGTGGGAAACAGTCTTGATTGAGCTCCAGTACAACACTGTACATTTCCGGCAGACACACATCTGAAAAATAATGTTTGTTCAGAATGGAACTGCGTAACACAGCTCAAGGAGTTCAGTTAACTTGTGGAACCCCAACAACAAAGGAGGACCAGTCAGCCTAAATAAATTCCATAATTTTCTTTTTTTTGCCTTTAGTTTTAGCGTTGTTATTGGCTGTTATTTATTTATTTATTTTCACTCTTTCAAAGATGACAGCCATGGATGGAAGCGGCGTTCTGGAGCTGAGGGCTTCTGTTGAGTTTGGTGAACTTGCCGTGCTCTTCTGGGTGTCGAGCTCTCTAGTGATATTTAAACTTACTGTAGTAAAGGTCTTTGATGACGAGCTGCCTCGTTTACAAATTGCTAATCTTGCATCTTCTTTGGACACAGTGGAGTGCGTCCACATGGCTGACGTATTACAAACATATGAATGCAAGAACATATGGCTGCAAATTAGACGGCACAATTTTGGTTACTAATTCTGGCCTTCAAAAAGTGTAAGTGGATAATGGAAGGAATAATGGAAGGAACAACATTTTCACCTGACAAAATTTTGGTGCAACACTACAAAGCATGCATGAATGCAAAGCTCAACCCTATTCCACAGGATGTACTTTTTCTTCATCATCACCATCATCATCAGAAGGTCCACTGAGTCACTAAGTCCACACCCTACAGCCCACGCTGTAGGGTGTGGAGCCACCAGAGGCCAAAAGGTCACTGCACTTGGAAACAGCCCTGTACAAGTGGTACCTTCTCCAAACGTAGTGACTACAAACGTATCACTGGGTTTAGGCCAGAGTCCGACTGAGGAGCAAATTAACCAAATGCCTGCAATACTACCCATTACAACTCCTGCCACTGTTGCCTAAACCAGATGCATCTCCTGCACACTTGCAAGAAACAGAAAAAACGTTTATGCTTTAGGTTCCGTTTTAAAGATCCTGAAGCAGGAGAGGTGCAGGGGGCAAAATTCTCTAAAAGTCAGCATTTTCAGTTGTGACTTCTGTGTTTTAGCATAAATAAATTCCAGTAATGTCTGGTTTTAACATATGAGCTTCTGTGTTTCTGTGTGTTCAAGCCAAAATCCTGACAATGCGCAAAATGTTCTAAATCTGCTATAGTAGAGCTTTCGTCTATTCAGTCACTACAGGGACCTCAGTCATTCACTGTTGTCGGAGACTGGCTCGTACTTCCCCACAGTTAGGGTTACAGAGTGCGAAGAGGCAGAATCGTGACTAAGGGACCTACTGTAGGAGACATCAGAGCATCCTCCCTCCAACTGAAACCCCCACCCCCCTCATTATGTCATCCTTGGGAAATTGCTTAGAGTGCACTGGTTTATATGGCCAGAAAACAAGTTAACAATCATTTGTTTCCTGGCAGCCCCTCAGCCCCCCCACAAAAAAAACCCCTCCAGCTCTATCATCGAGTCCTGCTCTTTTGTATATGGCTTCAACTTTCTTATACTTTTTGGTTCTCCTACAAAAATGGTCCCTCGGCTGAAAAGACAGATCAGAACAAAGTATCAGGATTATCTAGGCTTCCTTCCATTATCCACTTACACTGACTGCTCTATTACTTACACCAAGAGTTCAAAATTATGGATCAGCTCACATCCCTTTACTTAAGAGATCAGATGTGTTTTCCCAGGCTTCGTTTATACCTGATTCGCTCAAACAAGAGCAAGCCAAGCTGTAAACTTATTATGGGAAGTTCAATTCAAACTTGCATCAACAGATAGAGTTACAAATAAAATGTTCCTCGGGCACTTAGGAGTAGCGAGACTTAGTTTAACGCTAGATGTTAACACCTGATGAGGCATCAGTGTATGCAGTCGATCACACCACATGTATCGCAAAAAGATAAGAACAGCACACATCCTGTGGAGGGGAGAGAAGGGGAGAGAGAGAATCTAACTGCTGTCCATGCAGCAATATGGTTTATTTTCTTCCCTAAGCAATATCCCTGACAAAGGAGTGATCTCCTTGCTTACTGGACTGCAGATGCTTCAGCCGCTTGACAGTTACACATTTTGATTGTGCTCATCCATACAGCTGATAAGTGAGCAGATCCATTCACATTAAACATTGCTGTCTGTGCTACACAGACAAGGCTCCTCCAGAGACCTGAACACCAACATTAATTCATTTATCTTCTATACCACTTTATCCTGTTAAGGGTCACGGGAAGCCTGGAGCCCATCCCAGGACACATAGGGTGCAGGGCAGGGGACACCCAGGGCGGGGCGCCAAGACACCGCAGGGTGCATGCAGGCACACACGCATACACAATATGGACAATTTGGACACACCAAGCAACCTAAGCAGTCTTTGGACTGTTTTAGGAAACCAGAGAAAAAGAGAAAACCCACCAAGCACAGGAAGAACATGCAAACTCCAAGCACACAGACCTGTGGTATGAATCGAACGCTAGGCCTGCAGGTGCGAGATAACAGTGCTGACCACCAAGCCACCATGCCGCCTGAACACCAACATTCTACTCTTAATCTACATGCCCAAATGACGCTCCCACCCACAGCAGGTCTGACATCAGCCTGACCAAACATACATCACCATTATTTAGTCTATTTATTTTATTTATTAATTAGTTATTAATTTTTTTTTTTTTTTTGCAAAGAGCGTGTGTTTACAGTAGCTACCCTTTACACCCAAGCTGCACCTGATGTCTGCTAATGAACAGGTTACAGCGAAAACTGCACAGAACTGCCAACACAGCGAGGTACTCCACAGAGACGGCACAAGGCAACACGTAACGGCCCAAATGTGGCATAAACCCAGACAGGGCAAGGCTGCTCAATGTTTGTCAAATGGCATGTCGGAGTCACGGAATCCGCATTGCTCACAATTTGTTCAGTTGTGCAACAGAGTATGGGAATAGGAAATTGCTCAATATGTGCCAGTTACATCACCCACACACAAATCACTAGCATCCACTGAACATACTGGTCCATCACAAACGCACTATTGGAGCAGAGGTCTTGACAGGACGTTTGCCATGATGAGTCACGGTAACTAGCGTTCAATAATCCGAAGATGCCACACTTCCATCCCACAGCAGAGCCCATGGCTTCCTGAGCCAGGCCTTCAGTTAACTGCAGTGAGTGAATTCATAACAGAAGTAAGTCCTAGAGGCCCTATTCACAGGTATCCCATGACTGTAACCTTGGTAACAATGCTGAATTTGATAGCTAGGGATTTCAAATAGGACCACATACTGTGGGATTCGGGTTATGTTCAGTCCCTCTGAGGACGACCCTCTTTGTTGCATCAAAAGAGCTAACGTCACGGGTGCATCTGACACGGCTGTGAGAAAACCCACGGCGGTGATGCCTGGGGACCCTCTACAAAAAGCACCGGAACAAAAAAAAAATGAAGCACAACATCATCTACTCCAGCAGCCAGGAAGACAGCCAGTCATCTCACTCTGCAACCGCAATCAGCCTCCAGCACGAGGAAGACAAACAGGAGCCTCAACGAGAAGACAGAAAGGAAGGACGGGCAGACAAATACAAATAAAACCCAAATGGTATTCAAAGACAGGAATGAAAACCAAAGCAAAGCATGAAACAAGCCACTTCAGCATCTTCTCTCAAGGCAGATGAGAAACCACCACTATGTCTGTAGCGGTCAGGTCCCTGCAACACGACCCTGTCTTATGAATCGCTAAAAAGCTCAGGACTCCATGTCCGACGGGTGGCCAGCCTTCTCGGACACAGAGCCACACAGAGACACGGCCGTCTGCTCTTAACAAGCACCACCCATGCCCAAAATTAAAAACGGTAAACTCGATTTGAAAAAGAGATGTTCTGAAATGGTCATCCATTTCAGAAATGCCTGTAGCTAAAATGGAAATGAACACAAATTACAGTAAGGCCTTTTTGGTGCAATGGCCTGTTCCAAAGCTTGATCTCACTTCATTTCCTCTGAGTCACAAGTGCACAGGCAGAACTAGTCAATGAGGCGAACCATGTCTGAAAATAGCCATCATTCCAAATACATAACTCACTTCTGCAAGTAGAAAGAATGCACAACAGAAACCTCACTGCACAGCAAAAAGTACGTCGAGTCCAAAATGGCGCTGTATACTTTTTATCTGTACGCTTGCGATAACATACATGAGCTGGGAGGGACTGCAGCAGGCCATATTTCAGCCAGATTAGCTTGGTATGTGCATGATGCAAACTAGCTGTCTCAAACCTCAAACACCTGCTGTACCCAACTGCACAAAACAAAATTTAATTAAATTAGCACTGCTTACAAACAGGGCAGGAAACCCTGTCACAAATCATTACAAGACATATCTTGGTTATAAGACCACTAAGTTTGGCATTCAATCTGTTTAATCACGATTTGTGTCTGTGAGTAGTCAACTTGCACATTTTTTTATAAATTCGTCTTTCTTTCTTAAACTTGTCTTTCTGCTCGTCTCTTAACCAGCACCCCCCAAACGTGATCACATAATCAGCTGTTGCTGATCCCAGACTGTGGAACTCTCTACTCTCTGACGTTCACCCTCTGTTACAGATCTGGCCTGTTTTAAATCCAAATTAAAGACTTATTTATATTGGCTTTTAGTTCCCAGTAGCAAGCTGACATGTTTCATTTGTCTTGTTTCCTAGTATTCTGTTTTATTCAGTTTTTTGTGGGTTTACTGTTAATACAATTCTTGCTTTATTTTTATTCTTGATTTTTTTTTAAACTTCTTACTGTATGCCTTATTTTATCTGATCTGTAAAGCACTTTGGTCAACTTTCAGTTGTTATAAAGTGCTATATAAATAAATTTTTATTGATTGATTGAAGGTACTTCCCTTCTGTTGTCCAGTCAACCAAAGTGTCAGAAATATGGACATCAGCTGTTTTCTGTCACATAAAAATCCAAATCACCTTTGCTAAAGTCACAGCTGTAACACAAGGGGACTGATTTTGCTTAGCAGCAGTTTGACGACGGTTAAAATAACCTCATTATTGCATGGTAGGCAATATTAATGTTGCATGGTAGTCGGAGACCCAGTGCCATCTCCTACCAAAATAAGGCCAAAAATAGCTTTGAAACTTCCCAAAAAATGGGTTAAATAAACCTGTGCATAATATCTAAAATTACAATAAATGATCTATTTCTGGATGGTGCCAGATTTTAAATCCCTCATTTATGACACCTATGGCTACATTGCAAAAATAGGTTTCTTACCCCTGGACCACACAAATGCAGAAACGACAGTCCTCAAAAGAAAATGCAGCTAGGGGTAAAAAAAAACATCAAAGAAAGTGCAAGAAAACAGGTGTGAGACAGGACCAAAAGGAAAAAATAAAATGCAAAAATTGTGTTTTTGAATGCAGTTAATTCACAAGACCCATGGGTTGAAGACACAAGCACTGAAGGCTGAAGGTATGAAGAGAGAGAGAGAGAGAGAGAGAGAGAGAGAGAGATGCTGACCAGCGCCCATAGGACCATTCGTCTATAGAACTGCCACCCACCCACCAACCCCTTCCTACAGCACTTCCTGCACAAGGTTTGGCTTAACAATTGTCCATATGCTAGTAGATTAAATTCCTTCAGCTTCACAATGCCATTTCCCAGCGAGGAAAGCTGCAATCTCACAAGGGTCCAAATCACGGGCCGACTAGTTCCCCACGAGCCAGATGTTCCTGTTCTACCTGCCAGCACCCTGCTATCGTGGTCGGAGGAAGGCATGCAAGCCCATATGTTTCCCGTGCTCCTCTGCATGGAACATCTCTTTCACCCTTGCAAAGGGAGAGCCAATATTCTTGTATCTGGAATGTATAAGTGGCTGTTCCAGATGTGGGCTACACTGGAAGCCCAAGACAGCGGATTGGTGCAAGTCAACGCATACAGCTATCTTAACGTAACAGTGCACCAGAAATATATAAAATGAAATAAATTTCACTGTATGCAGGGAAGGCCTTGCAATTAAGTCTCCACAGACGTCAAGAGCTGAAGGAAAAAAAAAAAAAAAAAAACACTGGTAACTAAATTTGTGTACGTACCAAAGCACGTAAAACTACCAAAAACAGGCCATGTTGAAAAACAGCGCACAAGATGCCACATTTCAGACCAAAAGTGGGGAGGAACCTGGTGGTGTGTAAAGGAGGGTTCGCTTCTCTACAGAACACACACCAGTGACATCACCGCAGCTACACAAAGCAGGTCACAAAGGGGGGGGGGTGCCTCAGGGCAAGAGGAGGATGACACCCAGACAGTGGACCTGGCCCTGTCTGCCTACCAGCCGGTCCGCAACACTCATTCTGAGGATCCACGCCAGGGATGTGACAGTACGGTGGGGGGGGCAACAGGATGTGCAGGGAACTCTCTGATGAAGACAAAGAGACGCCCCGGCTGGGAAACTTACACTTATTAGATGAGTTGTTACAAATAAAAACTGAAACATGCTTCTCATATTATTGTCTTTTGGAACTTCCCAAGTGTGGAATTTCACAAAGATGCACACTGCAGTTTCAGAAAGGTAATAACTAAACACCACAATCTGATGCATGTATGTTGGAAGACAGGCTCACGTTCCGCTGTAGGGTTAAAAGGAAATTTTATTTATTAACTGCCAATGTCTCCAGGCCAACGCGTCACTGGAAACTGCGACGTGTTCCTTTCCTATTACAAACCTCTTTACAAGAGCATACAACTGTGTATTCTAACTACAATGTCCCAATTTACCTAAAAACATGCCTTTCACAAATATGTCAAACTGAGCGAATGTTGTAAAAATTTGGGAGAATTTAAATTAGTTTCACAGGCAGACCAGAACCAGTCTTTGAAGTGTCTCCACAAAACCAACAGCTGCTTTGAACAATAGCTCCTGTTGGCTGTCACCGGACCTGTGCAGACGTGTCCCCAACAGCTGTGGTGAGAGTCAGGATGCCACAATTCCCAGGGACACGCAAACACAAATACACACCAGCTCTGACGAGCTGAAACCACAACAAGTCTAAAAATGTTACAGTCAGATGAGGTTTAAAAAAAAAAAAAAAATCTTCCCATATCAATTTCTTCTGGACAAATCCACAACAGAGTTTCCTTTGTCACTTTGAATCCTCAATTACTTTACGTGTTCTTAAACTCTTAACTGGGTCACTATGTGGTAGAACAATGCAAAAATAAATAAATAAAATAAACCGTGCAACTGACAGAGTATGCCACCAAACCATGCACTGGCAAAACGTTTTACAGGCAAATGGATGTCAAACACTAACTCACAGAGAGACACATGGGCCTAATGTGACTAATATAACAAATATTTAATCATTTTCATAGCGAAGCGTCAGTCCATATTAGGGTTGCAGACAGTCAAGTTGCACATTGGACCACCCAGCAAAGACACACAGTGACATCAGGGGAACACACACACACACACACACACACACACACACACACACACACACACACACACACACACACACACTACTTAGAAGCTTAGGTAGTCCATTAATGTGTGTGCGTGCGTGAGACAGAAAGAAGCTACAATGCTACCCTCTGCGATATCTTTTAAATACACATGAATACAGTTGCATACGAAATGAGGCTATGCGACACCCCACTTCTCAATCGTTCATAGGATGAGGTTGAGCAAATGATAGGTGAACGAACCAGACACTTGATACAGGGAGAAAACAAGCAAATCACAGGCTGCCTGTTGATCGCATCATTTTCAAGGCACTGAATCATAGCCCTACAGAATTGTTGCTGTGCAGTGTAGATTCTTCATGGCCACAGAAAATATCAAGAAAAATCTGATTTTTATGGTGGGGTGGGGGTGTGTGTGTGTGTGTGTGTGTGTGTGTGTG
>JABJVR010004937.1:0-14112 GCA_025773905.1 Chitala chitala | reverse complement strand
TGTGTGTGTGTGTGTGTGTGTGTGTGTGTGTGTGTGTGTGTGTGTGTGTGTGTGTGTGTGTGTGTGAGAGAGATGGGGTAAGATTTTTAGCTATGTGTTTTACTGTAAGTAAAATAATACCAGTTTAGCAGATATAATGGAAAAACTAGAATTAGATTACTTCTGAGTGTTTCTCTGGGGACCATTGATAGTTTAGCACATCGCATCTTAAGTATGGTAGATGGCATGTGGGAATCATAGGTTTTATTATTAAAGAGCTTTAAAGTTTTATCAGTTTTTATGAAGAAAAAAAAGTCCTAAATTTGAGAAACTTTAATATATTATGTTTTGTTGCTTTGAAAAGTGTGATGGTTAGGTTTCCTGAGAACGTTTGGTAGGAGTGATCACCATTTTGTTTTGACCGGAAGGGAAATCAGAAGACTGAATATTACATGCTGTGCATGTAGGGTGTTGGCTAAGGAGTCACGGGCTTCTGTTATTATCTCTGCAAATCAATGTAACAACCCCAAAGGGAATTCAAACTGCAATAAAGCCTAGGCCTGCTGGCTGTACAGTAATATACAAGGGTACAGTCCTGTAATATATCTGAATGCATATATAGACTGCTGTGGAGATGTGTGCTACCCAACAGGTTTTTATACCCAGGGTGTGGTGATTCACTGTAATCCCACCCTTAAAGCAAACCAGCTGCTAGCAAGAATGGTTTGTTCCCAAACCAAGCATCTGGATGTGTTGTTTCACAGGGTTAAGCTTTGTACTCATTGGTGTGCCATATTTGAAGAAAAGCCACTTTCCTTCTCTTTTAGTCTGGTATACCTGATGTGCATCTCAGCTAGTGCCCTAAATGTTGGCTCTGAATGACACGGAGAAGAGTTTCCTTACTGTAACACGTGCCGAGCAGTGTTGACTTCTTAAACCCAAGAGTCTTCTCAAGGCCTCTTTGTATAACAGGATTTTCCCCAACTCACCCTGCTGTGGTCTTGAGTTGGTACATTCTGCCCCATATGAGCATCACAATCTTTAACATCCCGAGACTCCTTGTGCAGACAGAACCGCTTCTCTGATCACAGAGGCGTTGACTGACTACGTTTAAATGCCCCGTGCTGTTGGATCAGAGCAGTAAATGCACATTGACCTTCAAGATTTGCTCTGTTTAACCTAGTGTGTGGATCTTAACTTGCAAACCTTAGGGATCGCTCAAGGCGCAAGTCATTCCTAGCTTGCAGCTGGCAAAAAGTGAAGAAAGATGCAACATTGCTTTTCTTCACATATCCTGCCACACCCCACATTTGTGTTTGTGGAGACTTCACAGTATTGCTAGTCTTGCCTAGTCACTGTGGAGGGCAATCTTGTCATGTAGACAGTTCAGCAGGCTTTTTGCTGCAGGGCAGAGATGACTACATTCGTGATGTCTTTGCATTCAGACTCTCGACTTGGCCTGTGTCCATGCACTACAGCTCTTGTGTATTGCTGAGACATCTAGTGCTGGACATCTGGGCGGTGTGTGTACCCTGATGGTTCAGAGCATTCTCTGCATGGCGCATGTTTCTTATCCCACGAGTGAGCTACCTTCCTGTCCCAGTACAGTGTGATCCACAAGAAGACACAGATCTCACGTCTGGGTACAAATGTGGTACATCTGTTTGTCTGGGTACAAATGCGGTACATCTGTTTAATTAGCGCCCGTTCTGTTTGCGATTGCGTCAACTGGCGTTTTGGGGAACTGAGTCATTCCCATCGATGACATTGTCTTATTTCTGTTAAATGATACAGATTTTCTCACGCACACACACACACACACACACACACACACACAGACACACCGCTCATGTTGTGAATGGCAGATTGTGATTTGAAAACTCTCTTCAGGGCGTTTCACTACAAGCCATTCCATCTGAACACTGGGTTCTGCGTCCCCTCCGCGTTGCAGCTCTTTGACGACTCCAAGGGGGGGATTATCGCTGAATAATTAAAATCATTGGAAACAGCTGGGGCCACTGGGATGTGTCCCACCTTTTATCACGAGGTCATTCTGCGGCACGGTTTTATAACGGGTCTGGTTCACTTAATCTGCTGAGCCGGGCCACAAGGGCACTGTTGAGTGGTAAGACCAACAGGAAATAATAAGAGCGCGTGGAGCTCTGCGTTCATCCCTCAATGCTCCCAGCCTCAATGCGTATGCTCCTGGCCTTACCAAGGAAACAGGCACACTTTTATGATCACTTGGGTGAGTAATGCAGACAATTTGTTTTTATGTGCCTTCCCGGTGAAGAGACGGTATGCGTGCGTACTCAAAAACCGACGGAAATATATTGCTGGGAAGAGGCGAAACACCATTCCTCTTCTCTGTATATTCCGGCCTACCATTTCTGTGGCCCTTGAACTGCTCTACGCATTCCATATAGCCTAAGGCCGAGGAGGGGAAAAAATAACTGTTGTAATATAATTTGAACCTGTCTTTGTAATTTTCTCTTTTTCTCTTTTTGCGCACTACCCTCCCCGAGTCCCCTGGTGTGAATGAGATCACCCTGAAAATCTGCTCCCTGTTGAAAAACGGTTTTGACAGGGTATGAAAAGGCCTTTAATGATGAGAGATCCTGCTGTGTGTGCTATAGTTAGCCGGCTGGAGTGACATTGCGAGTGAAGGGAGATAGGGAGTTCATCTCCAGTGTTGTTCTGCCTCAGTTTCTGCATTCGTTCTCAGCCAGTGTGCAGTAGCCCGAAAACTTTAGGTTGCACACAGTTGGTATAGGTTGTGTTGGAGGAGCCGTGGAAACTGAAAGAAAATGGGTATCAAACACTTCATTCAGTATATCCTGCTTTTGACTGTAAGGCTGCTACAAGACTAGAGGATGTTTTGAGCGACAAAACTGCAGATAAGACCCCCGTGTTCATTTTAATAGGCGCCACCCATGGTTTCTCAAGCATTTCAAGCTCCCCGTAAATCACAGCTTGTGACATTTACATTACGATGTGTAAAACGATGATTCTTGAAGCAGATAAAACACTGACATGGAGCCTTTTTTAAAATAAATACTCATGGGACTAAGGCAAAAAACAGAAACTGTACAGCAGATGTGAAGTTGCAATAGGTAAAGCAGCGTAAGGATGTGCGAGAAAATCACAGTCAAGTCAGTATGCCAAGGGTTTGTACAAGACTGTGGTAACGGTAGGACAGCTGACTGTTACCCCCTGGGCTTTATCAATGAATTAATGCAGTAAAGAAACACTTATCATCGACTGGTGACACGACTGGCTTATACTGTTATCTGCAGTCACATTAAATTGTGCTTTAAATGGGAGGCATCGTCAGAGAGGAGCTGGTATTGTGTGAAGTATGTTAATTACTGTTTTGTTCTATATAAGTGTGTTGGGAGTAGTAGGTAATTTGTGCTACAAGAATTCTCAAACAAAACGAAACAGTAAGTCAACCAAAAATCCAATGAAAGGCATAGCAGCAAATATTGTACAGAGAGATCTTGATATTTAGAAATCCCTGAAGAGGTTTTGATAGTGGAGCTGTGAAATGTTGTCAGAAAGAAACCTGATTAGTTGACTGCTTTGGCCTTAGTTTTCCCATTGGTTAAACTGATGATGACATCAGTTGTTGATCCAATGCGCGCGCACACGCACACACACACACACACAGAGAAAGAGAGAGAGAATAGAATGTCATGTCAACTGAACATATTTGTGTATGGTTCTGTGCTGTTCTGCCAGTGGTGTTCAGTCCACATGTGCTTGTTTCTGGTTTTAATGTGATCAAAGGCATTAGGCTGAAGGTGATCAGGGCTCAGGAAGTTCTTCAGCTCTGAGATTCTCTTTTATCACACATGCATTGTGTTTAGTCTGGCAGGAGGAAAGGCTTCCTATGTCTGCTTGCATTCATGAAGTGTGTGTGTGTGTGTGTGTGTGTGTAAAATAGTCATGTATGTAATGAATTACTGTTTGCATACAGAAACTTCAGGCAGCTTAAAAAAATATGTTTCTGAACATTGCAAATGTAATCAAGTTCATAAACTGGTGTGTTAGTTTTTAAATGCTGTTTTATTTATTGGTGTTAACTCTTTATGAATTAGTCATGACATATTTAGAGTCAGTAGGGGATTGTGTACTTTCAGTTTTCTCCTACTGAGTGGTGTGCTGACCGAGGCACATTCTAATGTCAGAGGCAATCTTGCAACCCACACATACGTACATACTTGTGATTGCCGAGAATTCAAGGCAACACTGTTAAATGGCTGTTTAGACTTTAACAGCCCATTTTGTGTTCGTCTTTAACAGCAATCAGTATTAGTTATTAACATAAGCAGTGAATTTCAAGACACATTTGTTTTTTACGTCAAAGCTTTTTAGAAGATTAGTATAACAGTTAAAACTTTTTTAAAAATAAAGTGTTCATAAGTAATTTGACATTGATGACTGTTTTGGATTAAAATAGACACTGAGCATTCATTGAGTGTCCAGAAACCACCAAGTAAAGTTTCTTTTGTTCGTTCATAGTTTGTCTTCTGGAGAAAACAATTTTCTGCGATTTAGCTTTACTGATATCTTCAAGTTTGGTATCTAAGTCAATTATCTATCTTTGCTTTTAGCTTTTCCCTTTGTCCTGAAGTATTTTAGGTTTGGAAATTATGACCCGGTGCACAAAAGATTCTTTGTCAGCCTTAGTAGATAAATCAATCAAATGACACCCCCCCCCCCCCCATGGTGTTTTTTCTGCAGTCATCCACAATTTCTTTCCTATGAAGGGGGTGCTGCGTTATCCGACTTGTGGTGATCAATAGTAAGGTTTGACACGAGATATTGCCTAATTGCTATACTCATAAGAAGATGCATCAGTGAATAGGAGAGATAAAACTTTTACTGTAACTTCCATGATTTTTGGAAAAAATAATGCTTTTTCACTAACAGCAGGGCATGTAACTGATCCCTTTCATAAGCACCAGAGACAAACTTTTTCTGTCAAAAATGTGAAATGGAATGTTGGGCTTTATTTAAACTTATTTTTTTTCATTTGCATTTAATACTTAAGTATAATTAGAATGTTTCTTTTTCTTTGCATCTACATGCATTACTTAACGTTTGTCATTTGATGTTAAAATTATACGTTAAATATTTATAATGCTGAAAAATTACACATAAAATATACATCATGGTGTATCAGGGCTCGATGAAAAATTTAACAGAAAACATTAATCAAGCACACAGTTCTTTTTGTTTTTTTCATTTTATCGACAAACTCGCCATCAAGTACTGGAACATCAGATTTAAGCCTATGGTAAATGACTTGTAATTGGTCATTGTTAACACACAGTGCAGAGGGTCAGCATGCTTACAGCTGGTGAATGCTTCTGTTGAATTAATTGCGTGAGCAAAAACACAAGAGTCAAGGCCTCAGTCGAAGAGGTGCCTCTTTCCCGCTTACCATTACTGTGTGCGTACCCAGCACAGGTGTAGCTGGGCTGTGTTTCTTTCACTTACTAGCTAATGAGCGAGCCCTGAACCATGTGTTGGCACAAAATTTTTTATTTACACATTTTTAATTAGTGCTTTCATTAGGTGTAGATATGTGTGTGTGTGTGTGTGTGTGTGTGTGTGTGTGTTGAGGCTACTCTGGATTTAGCAGCACTGGTGTAACCGCATAGGGCTCTCACTGCCAGGGTGGGGGGGGTTGGGACTAACACGAAGGTGGCTGTGCTGGACACTAACACAAGTGTAGGTCTTTCTTTACTTGCTAATTGCTGAGCCCCTGTCCTGGCCCCCTCATCTCTGGCTGTTCAAAATGTATGGACACTGTGCGAGTGTAGAAGCAGCCTGCCAGTGGGAGGTGGCTTTTCTCTGTTTTAAGGTTGGAAAATTACAAACATCGGTGCCTACAGACAGGGGCTGTGGGGTGGGGAATGCAGACACAGACAAGTGTGATGGGTTCCCCATGGCTACGCAAACGTTGATTTTTGGAATAGGAAAATTTGCCAAAAGGTTTAATTATATAAAGGAGAAAATGCAGTCTTTGTGATGGCCAGTCAGACCTTATGTAAAGCGATAGAGTATCAGCTCTCAGTTTAACATCCACAGGAGTGACTGATGGTTACCGTGGCCGCGCGCTAATTACACAGGCATTTTCTGTACTCCAGGACGTCCCCGGGTGACAAGTTGAATGACGAATTCATGTCCGACATGTATAAATGGTGCTTTCCCTTTATCCTGCTGTAGCTCTCCTCCGCTTCTTTTCAGTCAGCTCTGTTTTTCTGGCCGAGGTGAAAGATGGTCATTGTGTTTTAATCCATTTCTGAATCACCGCTGCTGAAATAAATGTAGGCTATATGTCACGTTTGCCATTACTGGGAGTGAGGCGCCGGGTCCCGGGTAATAAGTGTCCTCTCAGCAGCCTGTCAGATTACTGGGGGGATCATCTCGGCCTTGATGCTTCATGCGAGAAAGACGACCGTGACTGCTCGGCTTGCCTCGAGGGGCGAGCCGACTGGGAGGACGGGGGCTGCTCAGGTGAGAATGCGCTCGGGCGGCATTTCCCTCCATACTGAACCAGATCTGACCACAAAAACAATCCACTCCCAGTTATTTAATTAGCCTGACTCCGTTTACATGATGAATTTTTTTTGCTTATCAAGATTTTGTTTAGACATTAATATTTGCTGCCATATATGGCAAAAGCATTTTTCAAAGTAATTCCCCTGCCCAACACTCTCCTTTTCATCATCTTGTGTCAAAGTGTAAAAATACAATCATTGGCTATTCTGTTTTCATTTGGTGTCAGGAAAGGCAGCTTGTTTATTGGGTGCCCGGGCCAGCACTCACTGAGATGAGAAATGTCTAATTACAACATGTCAGGGCCTGGCGCAGCGGGGGCCGTTAACGAGAGAGCCGCGGGGTCCGCCTGCGACGGAGGAGCAGAGAGGGCTGCTGGGTGGAGCGCAGCTGTCAGGAGGTAAATAAAACCTGCAGGAGGTGCCCCTGGACACATTTCCTTCATAGTGTTGGAGGAACAGAGGTCATGGACTCCAGCCAGGGGTGTGGTATCCACTGAAGATTTCAGTTTTAATCAGAAATTACCCAGCCTCTCCCTGCGACACCTCACCTCTCCCTGTCACAACTGACCATGCCCTGCGACATCATGCCCTGTAACAACTGAGCACTCTCTGTCATAACTGAGCACACCCTGCCATGCTTCGCCACACCCTGCCAAGCCTCACTATGCCCTGCCACGTCTTGCCACGCCCTGCCACAACTCACCATTCCCAGGCAGAATTGTAATATAATGCAGTGCTCAGGAAACCTTGTATCTGGCTCTGCTGATACAGAATTATGGATGGCAGAGAGGAGGGGACTGTACTGTTAGAATGAATGTATTCTCTTTGGTAACATGTGACTGAGCATGTGTTTAATATTTGTCTCACAGTGTTTTCTTATAAAATCAGCTGGTTTCAGTTTGAGGTTCCCTGATGTAAATAACTATTTAACTTCATATTTCTGTTTTGTCAAACAGCAATGTGACAATGTGCAAATTTATTTCATTTTAGAGGACGCTAGTAATTTGGTGTTTCTGGCAAAAATAACCATGATTTGCATTATCATGTGCTTAGTCCACATACTTTGTAAACCAGTGTTGTCCCAACTGTAGCCTTGATTTTTTTAAACCTGCTTCTCAAGGTACATAAGATGAATGAGTATTAAGCCACTATTTTACATACTACTCGGAGTAAGAGTGAGCTTTGATTGTTTTTCCAGTTATGAAAAACTTTGATTGAATCAGACACTTTTGTAAACTTTTTATTCAAATCAGCAGGTGAGCTGTCAAAAGACCCGTGCCTTTACGCTGTGCAAGTGGAACCCCTTTAACCACGAGCAGCCATGCTGCCTTTCATATTTAGGTTTTGGTAGATAAATTGTCTCATTTGCACCGATGTGTTTTGTTGAAAGAGAGCTCTTGCTCACTGAACCTATACTTCGATGAGTAGTTTTTCTTGCTGAATAACTAGCTGTGGAGTCCAGCGGACAGCTGTGTGGTATTGTGCCCACTGTTCATCTCACTGATTACCTGCCTGTGCTTGTGTTGACTCACAGCTTCATTTACTTTTTTCTTTTGTCTTCTAACACCTTATCAGGAAATGACGAGTCTGGGCTGTTGTGCGCCGCGCATTGATTAAAGTCAATGATTCCAATTTGCAGGCATTGGCTTCTGATGTTTCCGCTGGTCTGGTCCCAGGACAACGAGGGATCTGTGGCTAGCAGCGACACTTCTAAATTACTTCTGGAGTCAACAGTGACTTTAGCTGCCAAGTTTAGCTGCACCGTCAAGCCTTTAATCTTTTTCTGCGTGCCTTGGCTCAGGGGGCAACAAAGCAGTAATACATCCACAGTGGTTTGCGCTCAGTGTGAAAACCCCACACGACATGTAGATGTGACAATAGTTGTAGCGCTCGGTCATTTAAAATCTGAGCTTAATGATTCCCGTCCTCCTTTGCGCAGTGCTGCCGTGGTTACAGGACGACTGGAGGTGCAGCGGAGTTGCTGTTGCCGCGCTCGAATCCACGGAAGCTCTCGTCAGATGTGCATCCCGTGCCACGAGCTTCGCTGGGGCCCGCTGGCTTTAACAAGCTGTGCATGTCGAACGGAAGAGTAGGTCACGCTTTGTGGGTGTTTTTGTTTGTCTTCCCACAGCACATTCCACTTTTAATAGCTGTAGATGAAAACAATCCAGCCAGTGGTATGGCGGCGTTAACGTGATTAAAGTAGTAGGCAAAGTTGTCCTTATTAAGGGATTCGTCATCTCTGAGCAGACAGGCACAGCGGCCTGTGGCACACGTGAGGTTGAGCTTAATCTGCTGTGCCGGGCTTAGCTTCACGACGCTGCCCTGCCGGCGCTGTCTGTGCCGGGTGTTTATTGTCATTCGGGGTTGTGGAGAACATACAGGTGAGCGGCATGCTCTCCTGCTGCCGTGGGCTGCACGTTACGCGCCTGTCACGGCCATCCTTCCCGTGTACCTTAACCTCTGCAGACTGTGCTAGACCACGCATTGCACACGAGGCGTCGCTCGCCAATTAATGCACAAGCTGGGACTCGTTTGCCCAGCGTGCGGAGCTGTGCTGTCACCAGCCTCCTGAGTTCAATCCCAGGGTGCAGCTCTGACAGAGGCCCTCAGCCTTTAGAAGCTGGAAGATAGGATGTAGGCAGAGCTGTGTACTCAGTGCTGTGTACCGTATTACTCAGCGCATGCGCGCACGCACACGCCCGCACACACACACAAAGAGCGCGCACACACAGACACAAACACATGCCTGCTCCTATACAACACACAGACATACATGCGCACATTTACAACTAGTCCCATATCAAATGTTTGTTTGCCATCATACATTACCTCTACCTCCCTATTCTGGAACTAATTCCTAAAAAGGTGAGTAATTACAATAGATTAGACATTACAATGTAGGTGTCAATGGGATTCCTCAGGGACCATCGGTGTGTTTCCACAGAATTTTTCTCCTACTTTAATTGGTGTAATTAGTTAATTTCCCATATATATATATATATATATATATATATACACAAACTCACACACATACTATAACAATATGTTTCTTCTGTGTGGGAAAATTTAACCTTGAAATGTAATTTGTTGTTTGCAAAAATGTCTAAAGTGCCACACTCTGCCAATAATTGAGCCAATTAAGAGCAGAGATTGGATCAATAACCAGCCTACTAACAGCTGAGTTTGACACCTCGTCATATAGTAATAATCTTCTCCAGCTGCCCCCCTAGATTAAAACTGCACCATAAGCAGTTGCTGAAGCTTTTATAGATTGTGTAAAAAGTAGAAGCATTTTATGTCTGTGACCCACTTGAGAAACTTGTAGGTGCCATTACTGTAATATCTAAAAGAAAATAAACTGTCCACTAAAGTGAAAATGCGTATTGCTTCCTGTTTTTACAAGCTGTTTAACTATTCACCGGGGTCTCCTGGATGTAGCTCAAGGTCGATAATGATGGAGAAAGTATTGCCTTCCTGTCAGAGCAGAAAGCTTAGGATGCAAACACATTAAGTTAGATTGGTTCTTTGTTCTGGTTTCATGACAAGTTTTTTTTTTTTCTCCCCCTAGCTACACTGGTAAATAAAATGTAAATGACTTGAATGTGTAAGACATGTGAATGTTTTGTACAAAAAGAAACCAACAAAATATGGAGGCAGCAGCAGCATTAGCCGGGATGTTAACGGCTTGCTCTGATCACAGAGGCAGGCAACGCACGGAGTGTCACGGGTGGAGTTTCTGCAGCACGACATTGGGAGCCAGCGACGCCCGGCTTCAGCCTCGCTCCTCTTCCTCTGTCGAATCCAGCCTCGAGCGCGCTCGTGTTCTCCACGTGACTCCTCGTGGGATGTAATCTCAGGGAGATTAACTGAGCGCTAAAGGCAGACCCTCACAGGAAGGTGCGCGTGTATCCGCTGTTTGCTTTCGTCAGCTCCCGCCGCGGCTGCCGGCCATCGGTGCCGGTAATTGACGGCTAATGTCTTGTGTTGATTGGCGGCATGGCCGTTTCAGCAGCAGTGTCTGTTCGCCTGAGGTTATTTGTGGCCTTTACTCCAATTTGTCATTATAGAGAAAATAAATAAGGCAAGGATAGAGCTGTGATGAAGATGTCGTCGGGACAGTTTCTTTGAGATTGGCCATTGTGGCGAGGGCATCAAGATTCCTCTTTACCTCTGCCGTCACAAACCTGTTAAGGCCTTACATCACTGGTGTCCTTAAAATTGTGGGCCTGCTACAGTGAGGCTTGGTTCCTAGTAGCCATTTTATATAAAAAATATATATATATCCATTAGCTCTGATGACAGGAAGACAGATTGCAGCTTATTCCAGAACATGACGTTCTAATTGGTTTGCATGTTAATTAAGAGCAGTTTGTAGAAATGTTTCTTGCAGGAACAGCCAGGTATAGCAGTTAATGGATGTCAGCATTACTTCCAAGAGGGGATGTCTGAGCTTGTGGCTTTACTGTCATCTGCGTTCTGTTTGGAAAGCCCTGGGCACAAATGTTCAAGCCAAGGCAATAACAGAAAGAAAGAAATTAAATCTCTGTGTGCACTGCATTAACATCACGCTGTCCTGTCTCACTTAACAGTGATTGTGTAAGGAGCTGACTATGTTATATTCTTATGTGCTTTTAGACTAGGATCACATTGGATTAGGTGTATATAGAGATGTTGGTTATGTTTAGGGGTTTTAAAGATGGATTAATGACTCATTTGTCTTTTTGGGGGTGGCAGCGATGGAGAAGGGCTATATATAAAATTATTTTTAGTGGCACCAGAATGCTGTACTTTACGTTAATCAAATCCTGCTTCAAAGTGTGGTTAACCTGTCAATTTCAATGCCTGTCTTGAAATGAAAATGAATCTTTTCTGGGAAAATGTGGATGGCACGAGTTTTAAATATTATGCCAAGACCTCTGAGAGTTCTCTATTTTCTTTCTCCACAAAAATGTCAGTGCCAAAGGTTTGATTCTTTATTTTCTTGCAAAGAATTCAGAGGGCCTCACAATGTGTTTTCTGTCAGACATAACCTGGCTTGCCTGTCTTGAAAGTGAGAAGGACGACCGTGCTTGCTTGTCCTCTGACTGCTTAGCTGTAAAACTCGTTTGTTAAAAGTTTGCACCTTCCTGCAGATCGGTGCGACCCACGCGTGCGTCGTGGCAACAGAGGCTCGTGTTTTTTGCTTCAGGTTGTTTTCCTCTGGAGGCACGGACAGCGAAAGCTGACTGCCAGGCTTGTGTGGCGCTTCGTGTCAAGGGCTCTGCTAAAGACTTGCACTTGTGTGTGGGAGAGCGTTGCTCATGTTACTGTTAATAAATTTCACCGCTGCCAACCTGTAATGCTGTTTGTTGTTAGGAAGCTGCCGCTACCCGTTACACAACATCAAGCAAACAAACAAAAGAAAAAGACAATACCTCTGGGTATTAAAGACTTGTGTTTTTTAGTACTATATATAGCAATCATGTCAATGAAAGTCTTTATTTTCATTTTCAGCTTTAATGTACGTACCTCAGCGAAGCGAACCGGACTCAGTGAGAGTTGTAATGCTGCGCAGTGATTTGACGTGACAGTTACCTTGTGATCGAGTGATGTGCGGCACTTTTGTGCCGTCTGCCTGGTCAGGTCAGATTTTACGCGCGGCGAGGCTGCTGTGTTTAAGGTACAAGTCGGGGCCCATGATTTAGGCGACTCCCGAACTGTTTGTCTTGTTGATGTAGCGGCAATGGCTGCAAGGTCAAAACGAATAAATAAGGTTGCGTGGCGGCTTCGTTAATCAGAGCAGGATTATGTCAGGTTTGGAACATGCTTGTGAAGTTATCGGAGCTTGCAAGATTAATATTTCTATTTTGGTAAATCAGCAAATGAAATGAGGCCATTAAATATTGTGTTGCCTTTCTGTTTTTCAGGCTTCAGTCTGCAGTGTCTTAGGTTCCCCAATGTGGCACTTGTCTATTGAATGGTTATGGTTTTAACATCGAGTCTTGCCTTATTTTCTTTTTCTTTTTTTTTAGTGTTTGAAGAAAAATCTTCAATGAAATGACACAAAAAGTAAATAGGATTTGCATAGTATAAAATAAAATCATTATAAAATTTTCTTTTTTCTTCTGAAGGTAATTGTGTCCCTGAATATAGTTCTGCTTGCACACTAAAAGGAATAGACAGTGCAGCTTTAAAAAAAAAAAAAAAAAAAAAGCTTCAAGGTCTGTTTTTCTGCAGACATCTGGTAAGACAGCTAAGCCAGTCCGTTATTTATGCATAGAGCAGGTGCTTCACAGTTTTGTAGCCTGTCGGTTACACTCTTTTCACTACCGGAAGTGATCCGATGGTGTTGGGCTTCATTCTCTTGATGTCAGACTTACCTGATGTAAGAGTTGTGCTGTGATGGAGCTGCTTTGGGACGTTAAGGATCGGTATTAACACTTCTTCCAAGCTAGTGTTGATTTTATCCGCTAGTTCCTGTCTCACGGCCCGAGTGGAGGAGTTGCTTTAATGTAAGGAGTCCGGAGATGAGAAGCTCCCACGGGAAGCATCTGGGTGGCGTCACCAGGAACTCTGAAACCCTGAACGCGTAGAACCGCACAAAAACAGGACTTCTCAGGACTGTGGTTTCATTCTTTTATTATTTTTTTTCTTTTTTCCCCCCTGTCATCCTCTTGGACTGCTAAACAAGCAGTCTCATACAGTCTGCTTGGGTCTTGCTGAAAGCATGACAGATTATGTCCAGACAGGAGGAAAATGCTGTTGCAGGAAGTTCTGAAATATGATCCTATTTGGTTTTCAGCTTTTCATTTCATTTGTTTTGGACCATTGGTGAATTTCTGTGCTGCCCTGTATTAATGCAACAAGTAAATGACATAATGTTCACCTTGTCAGATATTTAAGATTATTTCTTTCTCTTTATTTATGACGTGTGAAACTTGCTATTGCCCTTATGTGATTGTGAGCAATGCAACACGTGTGATTTAGTGTGGATATGTTGACACTTTAAAGTGCAGCATTCTTATTTTTGCTGCCAGATGTTTAAATCAGCGCCGCTCTGTTTGTAATGCTGTCAGATGAGTAATGATGTGGCGGAGCCCGTCCAACGCAAACAGTCACGGAAACGCGAGTGGTGCGAGAGTCGGGCCTGTTATGTCCATTATGGCCACTGTGACTCCTGCCTCCGGTTTTATTTGGGCCTATGACTGGCAGCCGTGCTGCTCACCTGGACAACGCCCTGCGATTGCGGCTCTGTGGCGAAATAACAGTAACGATATTCCCAATGTTAACCAAAGGAGAAAATTTAGGAGTTTTCTGTCCCTGAACCCATTGCGACATAAATTTACTGACAGAATTTTGTCTTGTGGCCTTCAGCATTTCATTTTAGACACACTTCTACCTCGGTAATTGTTCTGTTTTCCCGTATGTGTGTGTGTGTGTGTGTGTGTGTGTGTGTGTCTCCCCGTGTGTGTGTGTGTGTGTGTGTGTGTGTGTGTGTGTGTGTGTGTGTGTGTGTCCCCGTCTGTCCGTCCGTCTGTCCGTGTCCATCTAGGAGATAATTCTGCAGAGTGCCTCTGTG
>JABJVR010004936.1:34296-51136 GCA_025773905.1 Chitala chitala | reverse complement strand
GCTCTGGGATGGGCTCCAGGTTTCCCCGCGACCCTCACCAGGAATAAGCGGTTCAGATAATGGATGGATGGATGGATTATTATTATCATACATGTGGGCCCCTGGGTGTGCATCTGAAGGCATTATAGACCTGACTGGTGGTTCAATGGGTAGAACATCAATCCCAGCTCAGCCACCAGGTGTGTCCTTGAGATGCTAAGTGCTAGCTCCCCGGGCACCATGTGGCTGCCCACTGCTCCCCCAAGGGGGGTGGGTTACATGCAGGGAACCGATATTGCTGTAACATCTATGCGAAATTCTGCACAGTGGCTTTGGATAAAAACATCTGAAAACAGGCGTGTCCACCAGTGGCAAATCATCTGTAGTGAAAAGGTGTCCACAAGTTAAAATGTGCTTGAGCACGCCTCATGCACGGGTCAACGATTGTTCTTGCTTAAAGATAAAGGACCACAGATAAAATGGATGCAGAACACTATTCTTCTCAACAGATATCACTCCTAATAACCCTTAATTCCTCTTTTCAAAGAAGACACATTTTATGGTGAATTCAGTCTCGCGTCAAAAGCTTGTTATTTTCTTCTTCCTTCGTTTTTTTTTTTCCCCGCAGATTGGCCTTGATTCCTTCTCAGGCATATTACTGTTACCCATCAGAAAACCCAGTGTAAGAATTCATATGTTCTCATTTCAATGGCTCTGCATTTGTAACCATCAAAAGCATTAAGATGTTTTCAGGGCTGTTCTGTTGCTCTGACTTAGATGGATGATAGGGGCTGTCTGTTTACTTTGTCCACATTTTCACAGTGATATGGTCATGCAAGGGGGGGGGGGGCTGTTGAACCAAGTACATTCCAGGGATGGGTGTATCAATGAAGGCTTGTTATTTTAATAATGTGGAAAAAATGACAATTTAAAATAGGCCTGGTCTGCTTACAAAGCAAAGCTAGCAGTGTTAATTTAACAGCGAGAGTGTTTATACGGGTCCATACTGTTAAATTAATGCTGCCAGATTTGCTGTGTTGGAACTTGGGTCTTAATGGCAAGCCGATCCTCCAACTGCTAGAAACCAGAGACACAAAGAAGGTAAGGCACAGGTAGGAGGTACCTGCAATTCAGAAAGCGGGTCATTTCCATAATCTCACTTAATCTTTAATGGGATGAATGGTATCTGGGACCACCACACACCATTCTGAAAGTTAATATTTCGCATGTGTATTGCTGTTTCTGCAAGATGCGTTCCATAGTGATACCACTGAATACAACTGCATCTTAAGAGTTGTGGGTGAATAGATTTGCATATTAGATATACCTTTTTCCATGTAGATAACCGAATGACTGAGAGGAAGAGACTGTGTTCTCAGATAATGGTCTTCCTCAGTCTCCTGCTTTAATGGGAAAGAAGTGCTTTGTTATCTGACTGGAAACTAAGGGCGAGGTTCACTTGACAGAAGGCAATCAATAAGTAAAATAAATATTTTAATGTAACCGTCTTCTCATTTATCAGTAGTGTTTAATGGGCCCTGCAAATTCATTAAGAGATTAAAAGGGAAAAAAAACAATTAACTCTTGCAGTCATCTTGAGGATCTAGAAAGTTTTATGTGAGTTTGTTTTTCTTGCATGTTAGGATTATATTTCAGGACGGTAAAACCATAAGAGGATACCCAGCAGAAACGCGGCATCAGCTGCCATTGCGGTGAGCCTCATGTCCAATATGTCGAGAGAATGTCAGGTGCATAATCATCCGCACACAGTTCAACTCTGTTTGTTCATTTAGTTCTGATCTTCAATACAAGAGTTGGTTACTTTCAATTATTTTCTTATTCATATTTAATAATGTTCCTCGATAAAGGTCACAGGCAGTGTTTACGTGCCTTTTCCAATATATGCCAGACTTCTTACTGGTAAACCAGCATGGCTCTTTAAATATGCAGGGGGAATAGGTCACGTGTAGTGGCCACTGTGGAATTGCGACCTGCAGGACTGAAAATATGAAGGTCCACGTCCTGACGACAAGAGTTTCTGCCACGACGGGTTTTGGGCTGCAGTCCGAATCGCCCGAGCTGTGTCTGGCGGAACTTGGTCGCTTGTGTTGGACAAACTCCAGAGGCCCAATAGTAGTCATGGTAGGTATGGCGGGTGTGGCAAGTGTGGTATCCAGTAATTAGAGGTGCCCACACTTGCACAGGTCCATATTGGCTTTTTTTGTTTTTTTGTATACTTCTGACTGTAATGGGTGCTCGAGTTCCTCAGCAGTTGTGGTTGTGGCGTTGCTGATGTGACTGACGCCTCCGGTCCAGAAGATCTGTATTTTTAAAAATGTATTTTCACCTTCTACTAAAGAGCTGACCTGGGGTTATTCTATGAATACAAACAACAACATACTGTGCATGTGAGGTTTTTGTACTACTGTTAGACACCTGTAATGTGAAAAAAGGGATATTTTGAAACTGTTAGGAAGAAATTCCATGCCAATGTTCAAAATATACAGTATCCAGCACTGGTTCAAACTGTCTGAGGAAGATCAATATTGTAATGCCTTAGCAAAAGATCTATTTGCAATCCATAATGCAGCATAGCCATCTGTCACAGTAAACCAGCTGATGGGCTGGGAAGTCATACTGTCACAAACTCTAAACTGTTAGCAATGCCTGAAGGACTCAACCTTTTTTTTTTAATTGCTCCCACACAATATCCTTATTATTGGTAAATTGACAGCAGGCTTAGGAATGCACTGATTTCAAGCTTGCATCTCCAAATCACTGATGCAGTTTTAAGACATAAATTTATATATTTTTTCCTTAGTCTGAACCACCAAGGATGGCAGTAAAGGAGCCTTAGTACCCATGGCTGGAGAGATCACTCTACCCTATAAACTAATACTTGACTTTAGCCACCAGGAACCAATGGTCTCCTCAGGAGGAAGATGCTTAAATGAACTGAGAGCCTACCAAAATTTCACTTACGTTGTCCTTGATTGGCTCCAGACATCATGGAAACATACAGTACATCTCAACACTGGTTTCCCAGCTTGTTTAGTTCAACCTCATCTCTTCCGTTTCATGATGATCAGAATTAGCAGGGTTCTCCTACCACGGCAGTGTTCCGCTTGGCTCTCACGTAAACCACGTCGTTGACGACAAACCAAGGTCGGTATTTGTAGCCGGTCTCCACCCAGCTACGTGACCTGGCACTAAACATGTTCGAGGGACTTTGCAATGAATTCAGACGTCGTTATTAAATCTTGGTCCAGTAAGTCAATGTGGTTCGGGCTGCAGGCAGCGCAGCCTCGGGCTGAGACCAGACTGAGCAGGAGAGTAATTCTGCTGTCATGGTCCAAACGTGGGGCCACAGGCCTCAAGCGCTTATCATTTTAAGAGCATAGTGCATGTTCTGCTTCTACGTTACAAGACACTGAAACATTATAATACTTCCCATTAAAGAAAATGTTTTAGTTGCAAAGATAGTACATTCAGTAATATGTTGAGTAGCACACAAGGTGTCAACTAGCTTTGTTAGCAGGCAGACTGAGCTGTATGTATACATCATGTACCAGGTACAGAGACAAGTTAGCTCGATGCTAACTGTGCAGTTCTGCTGAAGGGTGAGTTATAACAGACAATGCAGACAGTTTCTGTTGAGGGCCTGGCTTTCACTCCAGAAGCCTGTTACTCCAGTTCCTCATCACTTAAGCGCACTAAAAGGCTCTGATTAAAATTTAACGGAACGTGCTAATGCAGAGCCTGTAGCCATTTATACTCGGAGCAGGGTTAACCGAAGTCTTGCGCCATGCCGAAGACGTTCTCTCTCGATCGAGAGTGACGGCCAGCTTCAGGCTGCGAGCGACTCCGGTGTGTTCGCCTCGCCTGCTCTTTTGCGACGGTGACAAAAAGAGGCGGTAAGGAGGGTGCTGCGCATGGCGCCCTTCAGTGTGATGATGTTACAGCGTCACGGGGAAAGAGGGACCACAGGGTGAAGGAGCCTCAGTGAGGAGGGGGTCACTTAATTGAAAGGGGGGATGCGCCATCATAGTACACTGAGATACCCGCGACCTCGTCTACACCAAATGCTACTCCAGGAATTTGTTTTTTTTACATAAATAGTTTGATGGCCACCAGTATTTACATACATTATGAGCTCAGAATAGATATGACATTGTCCCAAGTCACAAGTCTGCTGACAGGACTGTATCCATGACAGCATCTGCCTTGCGCTATACTGTACTGAATTATAGCACCCGAGAATGGCTCGAGGCAGTAATGGAGTCAAATAGGGAACTAAAGACATTAGTCTAATTGCATTTATTAGTATCAAACGTAAATGCGTTGTAAACTTGATTGAGTGTTTATTGAACCATTGCTATTGTGTATAATTCACAAAGCTATGTCCATTAAGAAAGCACAAAGTCAGTAATGCTTTTGCTCTTGGTCAGAATAGTAACTTTAAAAGTTTAATATATTTTCATTGCACTGACGGTAATATCACCCAGTGGTAATTAACGCAGAAATATAGCATATGATGTTTAATGGCTATATGAAAATAAAAGTGGCATGTCAAAATGGGCCAAATTGAATTTTTGGTAAGATGTGTTTCTACCTAGGAAGAATGATTGCACTTCGTGTGCTGTACACATCTACTGCCATTAAAACCATAACTCATAACATGTTTTTATCAATACACAAACTATTATGCTCTTCTAAATTTGCAGTACAGTGATTATAGAAACATGGAAATACTGTCAATGTTTTGTGAGCCAGACTACAGTAAGAAATTAATAATGACTATTTCTCTTTGCTTCTGTAAATGCACCATAAATAAGACAAGTTCTCCCTAAATTCCAGTTCCACCTTATCTGGAAAATACAACTGATCTTTTTAACCTCCAAGGTAATACTGGCGTGAAGCTATTCTGCACAACATTTAAAACACTACATTTCGAGCACATTAAGGACTACGCCAAATGAGAAAACGGGCAAAAAAGTACGCCCTGACGCAGCATCTTGTTGTGAAATCATTTGAACGACAAATTCCGACTTTTTAGCCTTCTGCAACAAGGCTCATTTAGCAGGACGCCACCAGAAGGCTAACAGCTTGCTGCATTCGGACGGTGTCATCCTGGAGGAGCGGCCCGAGCCGTCTGGGACGCGTTGAGTCACGTCGCACTCCGGTCTGCTGTGGCCATGTGTCACCATCGCCAGTTCACGCACGGACACGTTCACCGTCCGGCTCCGTTTATGATCGTCAGTCTCACCTCAGAATCCCGGTATATACAACGAACGCATATAGTTCCATAATGTAATTTTTGATACATAACATTTTTCGTGACAATGATGTGTTTGTGCATGCGTTAGTCACGGTAGCTTGTTCGGTAGCCCCGGTTTCTAAATAAAGATGGCAGCTGACCAGCAAGTTACTTTGTTACAGATAGATGAGTGTACCTCAGCAAAGCTAATGCTTCCAATGGACATCTGTTTGCGGTGACAGCCAACTGCTGCAGGTGATCCCCTGCCTCTAAGCCACCCCTTCCCTTTATTTAGCTCCATATCTTTTGCTGCTGCGGCACACCAGCTGCCTTACAAAAACTAGACAGTGCTCAGGAGGTGATCTCCGGACAAAGAAACGTCATTTAGCCACAGCTCCACGCTAGGCCGGTCCTTACTTCTCGTTACCGCAGCAGCTGCCTTGAATGATGGCCATTGGCCATTTCGAGACTAAATAATTTACAGTTATGTCGTTCTGCGCAGCGCACCCTTATTCTGCGAGACAGCGGCCTCCTTAGAGATTCAGCTTCCATTCATTTTAGTAGTGAAAACAGCCATTTTGGAACACCAGCGTGTGTCATTAAGGGAAGCGCAAGACTCCATGTGTTACAACTAAGATTCTCATAACTGCACAGTACATGTAGTGTCTTTATAATTCCTTGTACTCATACCGGGTGAGAACTGAGCATTTTTAGAGTGTCATACGATCATATTTTCATACATATTGGCCACACTTACAGTAATGACCAACACCTAAATTTTCAACTATATAAATGGGTAATGCAATAATATTTTTACAAACGTGTACTAATTGAATGAAGGCTTCTTGGTTCCTCAATCTGTGATATATTTCTCATGACATTTTGCAGAAGGACACCTTCAGTGTCTTTAGTTGTCTGTTACACATTCTTGACTGATTTACCTCATTTGACCAAACTCTGAAACAAGCCAAAGCAATGATTAAAAACCGAATTATCATCTTGCATTGCATTTTTCTGAACTATGCGACTTGCCAAACTGATGGACCATCACATTTTTGGCATATATCGTTTTGTAAGTTGCAGCTGTTTAAGCATAGTCAATTCAAGACTGAACGATCTTTTAAAATTTTAGGCACACCCTCACTTGCAGCAGACAGACACAAGATGTAACAAGAAAAATGGTTGGAAAAAAGTGAGACCAAACGGAAAAAGTGCACTGGAGGCTTGCGATTGTTCGGTTTATCAATGCACACTCTGTCAATTCCTCTGAGGATCTGGGAGGGGGGCAAGGGGGGTGTACCTGAACTGAGCTGGCCTGGCCTTACGCTGTCTTGTGGTGAATCAAGACTCTACACTGTAACTCTACACCAAAACCCTGCACTGTAACTCTACACCAAAACCCTGCACTGTAACTCTACACCAAATCTCCACACTCTAAATTTATAGGGTCTGTTTTATATCGCCTTAACAGGAGAAATACTTAGGTTGACGCCCCCACCCCATTTCCCTTTGACTCTCTTTTCCACAGTCTCTCTTGTGGTGTGTTTCTTTCTTTCAGGAAAAAAAAAACATTTCACATTTTGTGGTGAATGAAAGCCTGGAACATGGGTTTGTGGGCTGGCTCTAGAATTTTCATCAGGATGGAAAATATGGCTGTGCTTTGGTCTTGCCATCAGCTCATGGCCATGCTCGCGTGTGACTGGGAAAGCTGCAATTTAAATGCCCCTTATCATATGAGAGGCTGTGCTAAAAAGACATCAGGAAACAATCCATGCATGAGTCCTTGTGTTTTTATTATTTTTATTAATTCAGGCTTCATGGGTCAGAGGGGCATCTGTGCTCTGCGATGTGGGTGATGGGGAGTTCAAAAGTGGACAGACTATTTTTCAAACCACGCCCCAAGGACCTAAGGGGAGCGAAGGTGAGCACAGTGCCTGTCGACTGACAGTGCCTTTCCAATCACATCTACCAGAGATGTTTCTTGGCACTTGTGCTTGAAGAGGCATGAAGATGAAGACCCTGTGCCATCAAGCCGTCCCGGCTCAGCTGATCCGTGTTGGGACCGCATCTCATCTCAAATCATAGATTGTTTGTTTTTTCATGCGTGTCCGGGCCCAATTTTCTCAAGGTGGTGGTTGTATTCATAAAAACAGATACTCCCTCAGCCACCCAGGTCTCCATATAACCCTTGTAGCTGTCATTAAGAGGTCCGAAACAAAAACATATTCATCAATGGATCTGTCAGTGCGACAAATTAGCCATCGTGTAACCGTTTATGAAACCCCTTTTAAACGAAGGGAAAAAATGCTTGGGTATTTTAGACAAAACAAAATCAATCAAAGGCCCTAAGTGTGAACAGATGCTTGTTTGGTAGTAAACAAACACGTGACAAAGAGTGTGCCTCTTTTCTTTGCACGTTTTCAGCTGAAATTCTCTCACAGTAGTGGTCAGGCTCACTGAGAACATCCTGCAACACCTTCCTCAGTCAGTTTCAGCAGTGCGACACTGATTTTGTCTCTGGTTTATCTTGTGAAATATGTACAGCTGCAGGTGCGCACTGTGATTCAATCAGACCACTAGCAATATCATCAGCCAAAAATGTCACTGCCAACATTGGAAGGGGATGCTAAAATGTGCACTATGAATTCAATCCAAGACGGTGTCCTTGTAATGTCAGCTTCTAACGTATGTGCGTTATTAGAAAAGTCACATTTGTATTCAGGCGAGCATGACGAGATTTACCTGGAAATCACCTACCAGCTGAAGATGTGCAGAGTTTAGAGCACAGCACCCATAATTTGTGTGAGAAAGTGGAATTAATTGGATCTGTGGCATCTCACGACTTTGAATGCTAATGCAGTGCTTAAAACACAAAAATGGTTAATGTGTCGTGGAAAGGTTTACGAACACCTCGGAACTCTCCCTTTGCTCACGGAGGCACATGACTGACACAAAAATAGTGTTACTGAAACGAGTGCATTTCCCCCCTCCATCACTTACATCACGACTCTGCTCACCTGATTAAGCCCGTTATCTGACTCATTGGTGGAAGTGAGTGGTGCTCGTTTTGACTGAAACAAGTTTCTGTCACTTTAAGAAGTAAAAAAAATTTTATACAAATTTTAACCGCTCACTGTTAAGGAGCATAAATGTGAACATGATGTGATGCAAAATTTTATGTAATCAAGAAACCCAATTAAGAAGGCTTAAAGCATGTTATTTATCAGGACTATAAACACGTGGAACATGTGTTCTTCCTACAGAACACACAAAAAGGGGAACATCACTACAATTTCAACTTGGACCACTTGCAGGACATTAAGTGCATGACATTTTGATTAATTAATCAAAATCAGTTTTGGTCTGGAATTAATTTTTAACGCTGTGTATTATATGGTTTCCTTGTTCAAAGCTTTTTCCAGGAGTAAATGATTTATAAGCATGGTCTTCAAAGACACCCACAACTGTGCCCTAAATTAAACATATCAAAGTGGTATCTCCAAAAACCCCCCCACCCTCAAAAAAGTACCGAAGACATTTCTCAGAAAAATACAAGGCTGAATACACTTGTTTCGACTTGTGTGCATTAAGTCTAAGCCAGCCCAATTACTTCCTTTTATATGTTACAGAGGAACTGCCTTATAAACATGAAGCACTTGAGCAGTAACTCAGTTCCCCCTCCAACCTTTCTTTTCTGAAAACAGGAATATATAATTACAGCACCAGCCTGTATGGAAATTAGGGTTACTTCATCTTGAATTCCATTTGAACAAAGCTTCCCGATCGGTGTAAAAACCGTGGGCTGTGCAGCCAAAGACAGGGGGGCGTCGCGCCCTTTTCCTTATAAAATCCTCTCGGTGGCGCAGAAGATGCAGGTTGCTGGAGTCTCCGCACCTCGGCACATTTTCGCTCAGACGCTCTACAGTTTAACACAAGTGTTCCTCCTAACTAAGGTGTACAGTACGCCTCAGGTTCCCTCTGCTGAATGTCCCTCCGTGAGGATAGACACGCCTCAGCGTTGACGTCAGTTGTGAGAGCATGTTAACGAAGACGTGCACAGGCCAAGCATGCTTAGCACCCTGTCAGGCGTGTGTCTCTACCTGTGACATAACAGATGCAACCTTCTCTGAATTTTCAAATAATTTGACACTTGAGGTGTCAAATCATTTATTAGTTATTCAAAATTCAGCTTTCATCCCTAAAAATGTTATAGATGAGTGTGCTTGTTATATTATTGGTAGACAACGATGATGACTTAAAATAGCAATTCTTATACAGCCCCAGGGCACTGAAACACTGACAGGAAACAGTAATGGAAATTACAATTACCACCACTCACCTAATGCCTATCTAATCATAAAGATGACAGAACAATCCAGAGCAGTACAATTCATGACCAGTCTGAACCTCCGGGTCGCCATAGCAGCCGTTCAATCCACATGATATATAATAAGTGGAAAGTGATCCATTTACATTCCATATTTTGCCCACTTAGCAGTGACAATGTTATCTGGAGTGAAGCACATGGTAATTGTGGCTAAAATGTTGAACAATCGTGGCAACAACAGACGTCAGCAAATAAAAAAGACCATTCTTCACTGCCATTAAGAGATTGCATTAGTAATCAGTGGTGCTGTCACATTAATGCACTCCAGCGCTATGTAATTAAGATCCTCTCTCAAACTGTCCATTCTAATGTAGTTGTAACATGTAAACAAGTGACAACAGGTCAAGATAGTTTTACAGCCCACTTCACCTGTCTTGAAGCACAACTTTGTTTGACAGATGTCATTTGCTCCCATGATGTAGTATAGTACAATATCATGACATCTTTATGGTTCTCATGCTAAGCTGTTACAATAGGCTGGTACAGTAAATTTTTTTTTTTTTTTTTGCCATGTAAGATGCAACAGGCAGCTACAAGTGTAGTGAAACTCAACCAGCCGCCTAGTCGACTAATCAACTGAAGATAAAAAGAAGTCTGTGGTGTTAAGCTAAAGACCGAGCCAGGACTTCCCACCGGGTGCAGAGATTGCAAATATGAAGAAGGAAGACAAGTTACATCACGAGTTTCGTTGCTTGTACCAGACAGGACATTGTGACTCTGCTGAGCCTAGTTTCACAGAGCCAAAAAAAAATAATAATAATTAAATAAATAATAATAAAGAACGATGAACAAACACAATCAGTTCTAACTGCCTCACTGTACCATACCGCTTTTACCGCAATCATGACTTACTACAGAGGTTGTGTTGTACCTGAAATAAAGAATGTGGCATTCTGGTGCAAATTCTCTTCTTTGTCCTGATAGCCGATGTAACTGATAGGTGGGCTGTTTAGCACAGCGCTGCAGGACAGACTGAACGGACTCCTTATCTCTAAAACAATGTCAGCGCATGGCCGCTGAGGATGCCAGGGCTCGGGAGGAAGTCGCTCAGACCGAAGCACGTTTTGAAATTTAAGAACCACTCAAAGTGGAAACGGCGCACAAAGGATTCGCCTGTCCGCTGGGCAGAGTACCACCGCTTGCTTGCTTAAATTATCAATATAACAGGGCAGGGAAAAAATTAAATAACAAAAAAGTAAGTCTGAATAGGAGATAATGGGGGTGAAATGTGATTGTGATATTTTTTGTCTTTCAAATTGCTCGTGTAACTTCCTAGGAACAGTGAACAATATCATGCATATTGTAGCGGACCAAGGGCACAAACTCGGGTCTCCCGCACCAAAGACAAGGGATTAGCCCACTGAGCCATAGATTACTGAGCCAAAGACTCAAGTCTTTGGCTCCATAAGCCAATCGGACACCTGTCTTTGACCCTCGGGGTGACGTCACGGTCCCTACAGCCGACCTGCCGCCACACACGGCAGTCGCTAAAATATTATTTCTTTGGATTTTCTGTTTCTCATTAAACAAGTTGGACTGATTTCAGATCAGCAGTTTTGTCTGGATCCTTTCCACAATATACCTGTAATTACAACTCGTCATCAATGACACGCAGCATCATGCAAACCAAGGCATGACTGAACTCAACTCTGACATCATATAATGTGGAGAAAGGCACTAAGGGCTATTGCTCAGTTTAGGTGAATATTTTAAAAACTATATAAAAAATATAATAGAAAAGGAAGAGATTTTACTCTGAGTCCACCACGACTTACATGTCAACATGAGGAATTATTGGCAATTTGCAATGAGTGTAAAAGTTCTCTTTTTTAGATCACTTTCCTTTTAGCAACACCAAGCCTGTCCAATACTTTAATATCATGTCACATTGCAGTATAACTTTTCTTTTCCGTTTGCCAAACCCTTTGTAGCCCCATTACAGTTAAACACTCAGAATGGCTAGTAGTGGAATGCCTGTGCCTACTTGACTGCAGCGCTTCTGTATACTTCCTGCGCTCAGGCATGGTTGCAGTGAGTCACAGCCTAGATGCAGGCGGTCCGGTATGTGGATCAGCCGTTACATAAAACCTCAAACAGATGGTGCCCACAAAGTCAGTCAGAGCGGCAGTGCCCTGGCCGAAGCGTACACGCAGCGTTGACTGCCCGTGGAAGCCGCCAGCATGCCACGGCTATCGCAGGGCAGACCAGCCCGTCATACAATCTGGGCTCACGTTACGCAGCCAAAAGGTGCAGCCAGATACAACTTTGGCAGGGCAAAAAGGGCAGGTTTTGCACGTCAGTTTAACTAAAAGCCGTTCTGGCCTCAAACTTACAAGTTTAAGTGCTTGGAAAAGTCGTTATTGTTGAATTTTTTTTTTTATTTTTTTTTTTTTTGCTTGGACAGTTAATATTGTAATGGTCCAAGGGAGTCAAAAGCTATGATTCAGTTTTAAGTTTTAATTAGCAGAGACATGTGAATTTGTTTTGAATCGCTTCAAATTTTGTTAAATTAACTTTTACTGTTATGGCTATGTATAGGTATGTGAGTGATTTTTCTATAGCGCATCTTCAAACTGTAAATACAGCAAACACCTTGATGATATTTAGAGCAAATTTATTTCTGGTTATTTTTAATGATAGACTGTTGAGAAATATTTTAGCTTCAAATTAATGTGAGTAAAAGGGTGTTTCATACTAATGAGTACCCCACTGCCCACACACACATACACACACACACCTCACAGTACTATATTAATTCATCTGCTGGTATTGTCTTACACAGAATTCCATTTTAATGGGATTGACCTTTGCCAGAATCTTCCGGCTCCACGGTCTCTCCTCAGCTACCAGCGGTGTCCTATCAGGTGACAGCCCCTCACTCACAGGGCCTGCAATTTAAGAGCGTGAGCTCTCGGCTCTGAGGAGAAAATTGCGCAGCCCATTTGAAGGGAGGAGAGCACGGTGGCAGGCTGTTACAGGAATGCCCTTGCAATTGAAAGAAAACAACACGTTCTTTGCGCTTTAGTGATTAAAGACTCCTTCTGACTCGTCCTTTATCATTCCCTGACTGCTGTGGTTCACACTATCGCTCCGAATGTCCAGATGGCTTCCGTCAACAAAATGGCTGCCTTTCTAAGAATCAGGGGCACACAGTTACATGAAATAGAATTAGGTCTAACTGCGGGGAGTTAATGTTTCTCAATAAACAGGCAATCTCCATGCACTTAAAAGTAGACTGCAGAAGTCTACTTTTTCTTAGCAATGTTAATAGTTAATTGTACATCAGGGGGCAATTAATGATGTGCCCCAAACTATGCATGGGTCTTACTATCATAAGAACTACTTGGTTGCTCTTGGCAACAGGGCTGTTATAGCTGACGTTGTATGCCACCTCAAAGCTGTATGTTGTAGTTTTCTGTCCGCATAACATTCAGAGTATAACAGCAGTGTTGGTATGTCATTTTTATTTACTTTGTGCTAAGTGCTTAAAATCATAATACTGTTAAATAACTCATTTTGCACATTATTTCTGCATGAATTATTACAGTTTTAAAATATATGTTGTAATAATTATAATGACAATAATTACCATGCCAATTTTTCAAAAAGCTACGCTACTCAGAACTGCACACATACGAGAGGGTTCATCTGAAATTCCTAGATCGTTGGTTGGGATATGAATTCTTAAGCGATCTCCAATTCCAGGCGTTCGTGACTACCTACACAACATAATGGCAAAATGTGTGATAAGTGAGTAAGGAATTTGTTTTTCAAATGTTTTAACTTAAAGAAGTGCTGGAGTATTCTTTTTTGAGTCTGTCAGCAAAATGGGTGCTGTCTGTCTCAGCCTGTGAGAACCTGTCACTGGGCGGACCTCAGTGCCCAGTATAGTCTGCGTTCTGTCAGAAAAAAAAAAGAAAATTTAGTATTTGGTGTCCACAATTTCCTCAACGTTTTTAAGGGAACACAAATAGTTTAAGGACTAAATACGATGGGGGTTCTGAAGGCACCTACTGATTGAAAGCTCTGACCTGATTTTTTCTGCAGGCCCTTCTATGGACGTTCAGAAGAGTCAGGGTGAAAGGCGGTTGTCTGTCATGATGGGAAGTACTGGTAAGAACAATGTACATTCTTTTTTCTCTTGAAATCAATATTTGTTTCCTTCAATGGTTGAAATGGTATGGACCTCAGAGACCTGGTGTAGATCTCAGAAACCTGATGTACACCTAAGGGACCTGGTGTAGATCTCAGAGACCTGGTGTATACCTCAGGGACCTGGTGGAGATCTCGGAGACCTGGTGTATACCTCAGGGACCTGGTGGAGATCTCGGAGACCTGGTGGAGACCTCACAGTCCTGATGTAGACTCAGAGACTTGCTATACACCTCAGAGACCTGACATACCTCTGACGTCCCCTCAATGCTTGATGTGTCATGAACAAGAAGAGACCCACTTTATTTTAAGCTTTGGACAAAACACTACGAAGGTATTAAGTGTGTCAAGTAATCTGGCACACAAATGGATATAGTTTCAGCAAGGTTAGAAAATATTATTCTGCCTATTTCAGAAACTCTGGAAGTCCCACAGCACAAGAACTCAAACTGAAATAATATTAAAATTTGCAGTATGTTCTAGCATGGGGAAGGGGCACAAGGTCTCAGTGGTTATCACTGTTGCCTCACACCTCAAGAAGTGGGGGTTCAGATCTTGCCTCCGGTGTGTTTACATGTTCTCCCTGTGCTTCGTGGGTTTCCTCTGGGTACTGTGGTTTCCTTCCACAGTCCAAAGACATGTGTTGAAGGCTAACTGGTGTTTCCAAATTGCCCATAGTGTATGATTGGTTGTGGGTGCATTTGTGACCTGAGATGGGTTGGCGCCCCATCCATAGTCTCTCCCGCCTTGAGCCCTAATCTCTCTGGGATAGGCTATAAAGTGTAAGCAATATGAAAAATGGATGGATGTTCTAGTATGTAAAAATTCTGAAAAGAAAGCACAGGTTTCATGGCAGTTATAGATATGGACTTATAACCTGTGGTGTTTCCAGGAAGTAAATATAAGGTCACCTGTTTCTGTAAGACAACTGCCTGCCCCTTTGAGAACGAGCATTAGCAAAGCAGCTAACTGGGAAGCTCTGTTCTTATTATGGAAGGCCAGAGCTCAGGAGGTGCTAACGCTACCACTCTCTGGCTAACACACTCCTGCTCTGAGATGGCTCTCCTCAACCAGTTATGTCCTAGAGGAATGCTACTGCCCTGTCCAAACCACAAACAATTCACGCAGAAGAAGGTGGGTGGACGGCACGTTTGAGTCCTACCTCCGAGGGAAATGTGGGTTGTGTTGAATGTGTGGAAGGTTAACCAGCAGGGCACGGAGAGGAACTTCTCTGGTTCAGTTTCACTGTGGATCCAGTCTTCATAACATAGTGTGTGTGTGTGTGTGTGTGTGTGTGTGTGTGTGTGTGTGTGTGTGTGTGTATTAAGGGTGGGTGGGGTTGGTAACCTTGAGCCAAAATCCCGTTATTCTTACCTGAACGAGGTTCCAACCCTCCAGTGACTCCGCGATGATGGACGTCACCGAGGGACAGACCCCGCCGAAGATCATCAAGTGTTTGGGCCCAAAGCAAATGGCATCAAAGAAGGCCCTGAGCCCCTTTGCGTTGTCACACTGCGGAGAGGAGGGGAGAGAGATCGCTTTAATATCCCGCGTTTGAAGTATAAATGGACACATGCCGAGACTGCCCACGTAATCGTGGTGTTTGGGCAGGAACGGAGCACCGTGTGATGGGCTCCGATCTGCCCGGAGCAACCCGCATCACTTCAGCCCTTTCGCATCAATATGCTCACGGCGTCTGTGGCAGTGCCACTTCAGCTTTCATGCCGTGTAAAAATATCCCTTCCACGGCTCGTCCTCGTTTATTTTAATGCTCAAAACGGTGGTGCTCTGCTCTCCAGCAATGTTCTACAGGAGGGCCATCCTACCACTCACTGTGGAGGGGAGACATTTCAGAATCGCTATGGCAACGTACTATGGTTCCTTATAAATGTAGGAATATAATTGCAGAGTGGGTTTTTTGATTGCAATATGAGCATATAAGTCTGATTCTGGTCTGATTTTCTGAGCCTTTAATGTTATTCTTTTCAAGTAAACATTTTCTTAAGGATTACTTTTTTACTTTAGGCTGGCTGAGTAGGGGGGAGGGTTGCTGCAAATACACGGGTTTCACTTGTTGTGCAATAAAATTCCACCTTTAGTCAATACAGAAATCTTAACGATAGTTTTGTTGTTTCATATGCTTGTTTAAAATTTTTGTTTATCAAAACATCGCGCTGCCATCGAACAGAAACCAAACACGGTACCGTGCATTTGAACATACAGTGTAAACATCTGCACATTTACTCAGACTTACAGTAAACCCCGTTCAGCACTGCCAAGCCAGTTCACATTGCAGAAACACCATTTAGAAAACAATCAAATTATAATGCCGTTAATTATCGTGTAATTGAAATGAAGTGGTACCGATGCTGACTCAGAGGACATTTACACACTCCACACACAAATGCAGACACAACCGCTTGCAGACAGACAAACACAGAAGGCTGTGTCATTTATTAGAACAAGAACATTCGTGATTAGGTATTGCATCCTGCAAATCTGTTCACTCCCAGACTGGCAAATTAGTTCTATTCAATAAACAAATACTATATCAGGAGGGATATGTGCAAGTATAATTGGATGTTATAAAAATTATGGTTAGAAAATTGCATTTCTCTCTTTCAAATAGCTCACCATCTTGAACAAATTCAAAGATTGATTTTTTTAGTGCTTTATTTTACACAATATGCATAGTGTTTATTATACCAGATTTTTAAAATGAAAAGCAGTATAATGGCAATGTTTAAACAGCATATGTTTGCACGTTTTTGTGGCAATACAGGAGCGTAATCATTTTCGCAGCCTGGGCTGGGCTGGATTACAGCCCCAGAGGACTCCTAGTGTTATAGCTTGGATATTCCCCCACATCAATTACATCTTTAATTACATTGCAATTATCTGAATGATATGCATATATATGCATAAATTCCTCTTTGTGGAACCTTGGCAGCAGATATGGGCCTTTTAGTGTGCACAGCCCTGGGGTGTACACCCAATTTTTCCCTGATTAAAGATTTGTCCTTGTCTCAATGGCACTGTGTTTCAAAGTGTACACTGTGACAGCT
>JABJVR010004936.1:0-34196 GCA_025773905.1 Chitala chitala | reverse complement strand
GAGGTTTCACAAAGTGGTTACAAAGTGTACACTGTGACAGCTGAGGTTTCACAAAGTGGTTACAAAGTGTACACTGTGACAGCTGAGGTTTCACAAAGTGGTTACAAAGTGTACACTGTCACAGCTGAGGTTTCACAAAGTGGTTACAAAGTGTACACTGTCACAGCTGAGGTTTCAGTAAGCAGTTCCACCCTAAACACTTCTGACAAATTTGCCACCACAAAACCCATCGCATAGAACATTCTCGAAAAAAAAACAACTACCTTGGATATGAAGCAGAGCTAATAGCTTTGTGCTGTAACCAAAAATATTCTAAATGACCACAAAGCACATTCAGTTTTTTTTTTTTATACACAGGCTATATCCTACACCTCTTTCCTCATATTTTCTCCCATTTTAGGCTTAGAGTTTTCAACTTAAAAACACTTTCTCCTCTTTTTCATTTTTTTTCCCATCCTGTTCTTTGGTTCTGTCAAACACGTGTATCCACAGCTCTTTGTCAGAAGCGCATTCACAATCCAGCTTTCCGGATTTGACCACGTTGCCATGGAAACCGGCCTGTCACTTTGAACAATTACAGTGCGAAGAGGCCAGACCAGCACTGACAGATACATTCACTGAATACCGGGTGTTACATTCACGGAGACCATTAATCAAATCCTATTCAGGAGCAATGGGAGGGTTAACGTGAAACACCGTGGTTAGATTCAGAAGGAGTCGCAGGAAAATCAAAAGGAGTCGCAGGAAAATCAGGAACCCCACCTTCCTTGCCACAATTAATCTGCGGAACATTGCAGACATTTAGGTGGGGGAGGGGGAGCTGAACGTGTGCAGTTCAAAGTTAGATTAGTTTTTCTATCCTGACAGGAGGTCAGTCAATATCAACCATTGGCCATATTCATGTCTGGTGCTATCAACATGATTTTCAGCACAATTGCTCTGGTGCATTCATAGACGCGAGTACATCACACACTTGTTTACCTGAGTTCCTACACTAATTGAAACTACCAAAGGTGACTCACAGGTAAGCACAAAGAGAAAATATTTAACAGTAGATTAACAATTTATAAATCCCCCAAGACCCAAAGTCCATCTAGACATTTTCATAGCCATTAGCATGTTTTGTTGCTCTAAGTTCTCACCAGTACTGTAAGAGTTTGGCTATAAACAGGACTGGACCATTAGTACAGTTACACCATTATTCAGTTATCTACTCTGCAGCCCACAGTCATCACATTCACTTCCCCAACTTTGGAAAGACACAGATAAAAACACAAAAATTGATGCGCCAATTATTCCCACAATGCAAGTGGAGAAAAATGAGGTTCTATTTGAATGACCGGCTTTTCTCGGAAGTTATTTTGGCAGCGTATTTTTGTTAGCGGCACAAACCGTGCATCTGTATGTGGCATGCTGGCATTCAGACTCATAATCCCTGATATAGTGGCTGGGAGGCCCAGTACATTGTGCATGCCAGAATTTGGCTTGGATCCATCAGCTAAGAACAAAGACCCGCTGTTAGCCCAGTTCATCCACACGCACACCCGGGCTACCTGTCAGAACGTCAGGTTCACTGGCAGCATCGTGTTTTCATCAGAGTTACCTCCGCTGAACCTCAGGCATGCAAGAGCGCCAGCACTTGTTTATGCTTAATTCAGACCAATCTAATTCACCCAATCAACGGCGCTCTGGATTGTCTGGGGAGGTCAAAGGGCACATTAAACAGATAAGTGCCCTCGGCTTGGGTGACAACCAGAAGATGGGCCCAATATTGCAATGTTTCATCCATTTTCTCCCTTGCTCCTGTTCAGGGTTCAAGAATGAGACATGAACCTCATCTCTGCAAGTTAAGCAAGATGGTGAAGTTTACCTCCCTCCTTGAGTCAGACATTGGGCTGGAACACAGCGCTGATCCATGTTCCCACACAGTAACGTCACGAAGCACTTTAATCAGTGCCTGACACTGGCATGGACTGCACTTTGATTCATGCTTGCTTTGCCTTCGTGTATTTAAACATATATTGTTGCCCCCCCCACCCCGAATCATATGCAATCACAGTCCTTTGTGTATGAAATAACACTTAACAAAACGATGTAATACATCATTCACCGAGGACTGATGGGAGCTGTTTAATTCTAACGGACAGTGTGCATGAGACTAACTTGATGAGGACACGACAGTACGGCAGCTCCACTGTAGAGCAAGTCTGGAAAACGGCCCAGAAAATAAAAAAAAATCCATCTGGTTGCCAACCTGAATGATGCAAGAATACTTTCAGGAAAAGACATAAATTGTGCTGTTTCTTTGATAGCGCTTGCAATCGTCATGGCACCTACTCACTTTGGCTACCTCTTAAACCTCTTTAAGCTAATGCTGAACCTGAAGTGCTCCAGTGCTTCTCTCTCTTTCTCCCTCTCTCCCTCTCTCTCTCTCTCTCTCTCTCTCTCTCTCTCTAACCAGTGTCTATCTAAAGAGTTATGTAGGTGGACAGCATTTGGTACTGAGTTCCTCTCTTTATAATTGCAGGGATTCAATTTTGTTACAAAAAAAACCCTGTAATACTTTAACACTGCTTTAACACATGTTCACGTCTAAGACCGCAGACGTCAAAAAGTGTCACCATCACATCAGAGCGACTGTTCCTTTAGCGGCGTGTGAAGGGCGTTAATATGGGAAAACAAACATAACTCAACGACAAGCCGCTGTATCAGTAATGTGCAGAAAGGCACACATGCAGCTGTGGAGACGTCTAGCCGGGAGGTTTACTGTGTCTCATTGTTCAAAAACTGGTGTCCTATCAGCCTACTGTAAAACAGATAAAACTACTGACCTTAATTTGACAGCTGGAGGATTTTATTATTTTATATATATATATATATATATATATATATATATATGTAATCTGAATGTTACACCTAATTTCCATATTTTTGGCAAATTACGTTTATTCGAATTGACGTGCACTTATTTTCGTTTAAAACCACAAAACAAATTGTGATAGCAACAGAACAAGCCCACTGATGGTGCTGCTGGTATGGCTCCCAAACCCGACAGCCCATAATAACACATTTGCGAGAAGTTGTGGCAGCAGGTGCGCCCTTGCTCCCGATGATGGACTTGGAATGCTTTCTGCAATTACCCCTCCTGTCTCACAATTACGGCAGACAAATGAGAGCGGCGGTCGGGTCGGCACCGTGATATTCAGAGACAGACGAAAACAATGCAGACATCCAACGTCACAGCCAAAGTCGAACCGTGCTGAAGGCGTAGGAGCCAAGCAATCTGAAGAAGACCTCTGCCTTTCAGCGTGGGTCATTGGCTTTTTGTGAAGAACACGTGATCAGAAGCTGGCAGATATATGATATGCTTATGGAGAAGAAGATGACAACTTTCTAGTGCAGGGCCCTCATTAATCCTTACATCTGACCACAGATGAACACCTACCACAAACCCGAGAAGCATGCATTTGTTTTGTAGATCAATCTCACATTTTTTGTGCATTTATCACTTGCCACATGTAGAGTTGTTGCATGGCAGTATTCATGACATAAAAATTTTAAATTGAATATTCACAAGCAGACTGTTTTGTATTCTCACAGTGCATTTTTTGAGAAGCAAATCTGAATTTACTTCAGAAAATATTTACGATGTAGTTTAATGTGCTAATCTGGTTTACGTTACTATTTGCACAGCTGCCGACATTAGATGAACACCGGATCGGTTGTCCTGGGCCCTGGGTCAAGGGAGGGCCCAAAAGGGCCCTCTAACCATTAAATAATTTGCTGGAATATCAGAGGAGGGGGGGTCTTTGGATATAATTTTGTCCCGGACATGGGCAAGACACATGGTGGGCCTGACTCTGTTTAGCATATGTTTGCAAAGGTATTCATCTGGCATGTGTTACAATTTTTTACATTGTGTTTCCAGATATTAATCGGACTGTTTTTACAATGTTTTATGCATGTTTAGAGAGATAGTAATCTGTCTTTGCATAATTACTATATTCATGTTTCCAAACTGTCAGATGATGCAAATAAAGACATTTCACTCATTCATTCACTTCCCTAAACTGCCTAAATAACTTGGGGTGACAAAAGGATGAGTAATAGAAGATATATGGGAAGGCGGTGTTTATTACACACACACACTCTAACGTATGTAGATTCACCAGTTCACAAAAGGTTTTGACCATAAGCATTACATTTAGGCAGACGCTTTTATCCAAAGCAACTTACATTTCACATGCGGGTTAGTAGCTAGTGTTGGATGTCTTGCTTAAGGACACACATGGTGGCCAGGCTGGGACTTGACGCAGAAAACTTCTGCATCCTAGCCTGATGTTCTACACATTAAGCCACCAGGCCGCTTTAGCAAAGATCAGAGTGCATAAAGAAAAGATATGCAGACATGGAACGTGTATACTCCACATGCACGCGCGCACACACACACACACACACACACACACACACACACGCACATACAATGTTGGATTTGAACCAACAACCCTGGAGGTGTGAACACTGCATGTGAGACAACCTTGGTGCATTTTAACAAGCATGTGTTCAAAAGAAATGAAAACAACAAGGAAGATCAAAACATTTTATGTAATTACTTTAACACCGGCCTGTCACTGACAGTGGACTGGTTCACGCAGCCGCTGACAGGAGTTCAGTGCGCATCATATACACGTGCACACACACCTCCAAGAAGCTCCAAGTAATTGGCCAGAATAGACCAACATCACCGATGTCCAAATCTGTGCATCATCAGTGAGAATTCCAGAAATCCTGTTACTGTCATCCGGAGAGCTCAGCATCGATGTGCAAAAAGCCTGATCCTTTTCTTATTTGTATTATCTTTAATCTTAATTGGATAAAGGCAACTCTGTTTGACAGGAACAACCAATGACAGCACAGTATCTACCTGTAATCCCACCACATGCAACGCTGCTTACCTCCTAGGTCAGAAATATGGGCATTTCTTGGCATACCACTGGTCAGAAGACAAGTCATGTAAGAAGGGGGTTGTTGTTTACTTTTCACAGAAGGCAATCAGGTTCATAGCAAGTATGTGGGTCACATACAAGGAATTTGTTTTCTTTATTTAAGCCATCCCCATGGGGGAAAGCAGTGGGTAGCCATTTTTTCAGCACCCAAGGAGCTAGCGTTTGACTGTCTTGCTCAAGGACACACCTGGCACCTGGGAACTGGGAGGCTTCTGCATGTCAGCCTGATGTTTTACCCATTGAGCCACCAGGCCGCTGTTTTCAGAATCCCTCAGCACGCCGCACACAGGTGCCATAATTTTCACCTAAAAAACTGCCGTTATCCGACATCATTGAGCATCATGAAGTACAGTTGCCTAATTGATGACTGAATAAAACAATTGGAATGAATGAGAAGGGCAGTAAGAAGGGGACAGGCCATTATCAAGTTAATTATTTCTTGGCCAGAGGTCTCAATGACTCCACAGGATGTCCTCTCTTGAGTGCTAGATTGGGGGGGAAGACTAATTACTTCTATTTTGGATAATTGTTGTATTCAAAGGAGCAGTGTACCATTAGTTTGGAGGGCGATGTCTGCTCTCCCTGTGAGCAGGTCTGTGGGCAGGAAGACATGGACGACAGCTCAGGTGCAGCTTCATTTTATTTTAAGATCTGTCTGTCTTAAGGTCTGAAAGGCTCAGACTTTTTCTTAGTCCTTCTGTGTTTTCTTGTACCTCCTGGGGAGCCTCACTGTTCTCATACAAACACACACTCACACACACACACACACACACACTTCTCCAGGCTCTCCACAACAGCATGTACCCATCTGCCACACATCTCGCCCCCCATCTTGCCATCCTTCACCGAGGGCTGTTCAGCAATCCCCCATCAAGCTCCTTTGCATCACACAACACTGTACTGTAGCACGGCACAGGAGCACCCGTGCCTGCACCAACCCCCCCCTCCACACACATACACACACACACCACTGACAACAGTGGCAGGTGCATTTCAAACAGCAGCCATCCTCCTCACCACCGGGCGAAAGCCGAACTCAGGCCAGACCTAATGCGCACACATATGTCAAATGACGCTCTGCAACACCCACAAACAAGCAAAATGACACCAAAAGTCAAAGAGTATTTCTTTCATAAGATCACGTTTTTCTTTTCACTCCCTGCCGGCCCCGAAGCGCCACTTCTCCTTCCAGTGCCACAGCACGACACGCCTCTGTTTCAGCCTCTCATCCACACGCCGGCCCAGATTCTCCTCTCAATGACGATGAGCGTAGAGCGGGCTCGTGTCCCATATTTAGTGCAGACGTTTGTCCAGCAGAGGACAGGTTGTTAGCTAACACAACACTGCAGCGTTCACAGCTGTCAGAATCCTGTAATACAGTAATTCAGTTTCCTCTGAACTGCTGGCAATTACTGGTGGAGCTCCAGTTGCAGGAAAATGACTCAGCAGTGAAATTAACATAAACGTGTGAATGATGCAGCACATTCCAAGCCTTTGAACTGTCAGAAGTCTTACAGATGAGTTCAGGTTTAAAGTTGCTGACCTTTTTCATGCTGCAGATTAGATATTTATTTACTGTATACAAGTTATATACCAAGAAAACTTCAGCTGATTTATACTGTACACAATACTAAAGCAGCCCTTCTTTTTGAAATTTTTCTGCCCGAGATGTAAACTTTTTAGTCATTCTGTCCTTGCGCTATTTAACTTTACGCCTGCTTCTTCCTGACCATGTCCTCCTTTGTTTCACAGGTCACTTATTTGAAAGACACTTTAAAGTCTGTTTACCAAACAATACATTTTGTAACAGGATAAACTAGTTAAAAGAACTTTGTATAGTTTTATTTATTTCAAACGTAGTCTATCCCTGTGTAACACTGCGTATGTTTCAGAGGGTTGCCTCCCCGGCTCCCGATGTAGCCATGGTGTCCCGCCTGCTGTGGACTAATTAACAGGTGAAACGGAGAAAGCCAGTCCTGAGATCCCTCAAACGTGACCAGCGGTCCAGCTGAGAGGCCTGGACAAGCTTGGGCGTGTCTCCTCTCTCATTGCTATGCCATCGCGTACACGCAGTTAAGACGCAGCTTGATCCGTTCTGCTGCAAGCAATTCTCAGTGCCATTAACGCAACACAAAGCAAACGTTTGTTAATATTTTGATTTTTAACAGCCTATTCAGCAGAATGTTTGCACAAAAATCACCATCTCAAACTGTTCGAACCGCAAATGGCGCCGTGTGCGTCAGGCTGAAAAAATATTTTTAAAAATAAAACCCAGCTCGTGACACTGAGAAGGAAATGTGAAAGAAAAGAATAAGAACATAAATTATTGATAACGCCCTTGTGGAGAAAGAAACGCTCTCTGACACAAAGTGCAAACACGCGCTAGCACTGCTGTTTGAATCTGTTTCTTTGCAAAGCTGGTGAAAAATATTTAAATATATATTTGTAATTAGACAGTTTTTCAGCATATATATCAAGGCCTTTTTTATAAAAGAAGGATAACTCATTTTTGGCTTTATAAAAAATGAGTGCAAACACATTAAGTGACAGTTGTCTTTATATTGTGAAAGGCACTATATCAAAATAAACTGAAACTGAAACTGAATGTTGCCTGGGTTTATTTTGTTTACATTGTACCTGTAAAGTCATTGATCATGCAGTAGGACAATGGAAAATGTCTGCATCTCATTGCAGCTCATACAGATGCAGGGCTTGACATCAGTTCCACGTACCCAGCACTGCTGTGCATTGTGGGATATGCTGCATTGAAATAAAGCCCGTTTTTTGTGATGTTAGCTAAAACTGCGCAGAAGTGTCTCATCAGTTAACTGTGTGCCGTTTCGAAGATAACATCTATTTCACGGTTGTCCGACTGTTCACACCAAGGGTTAGACGTGTTAACTGTGATCGCAGGAAAACGGAGGATTCCACGCCATCAACGCAGAGGGCATTCGCAGAAAGCACAGCGAAATGAAACAGCAGCGAACAGGTGCACCAGATTCACAATAATGCAAGGCCATGGTAATTTACATGACAGGAATGGCGAGGCTGTTGAGATGGAGGGTTTCGAAGTGCCTCTGTTCATCATCAATTGTGAAGGGTTCCGTCACCAACAAGAGCTCCAGCTAATTGGCCATTGTGTGGCTAACTCAAGTGACTCTGACTGGGTGGGGGTTTGGGGGGGGGCACAAGTCATATTTAACACATGTGGACCGCTGTGCGTATTGGTCTGTGATTTAGCTACATGCTGCTGTGTGCCCCTCAAAATCTGGACATTTTAAAATTCAGATGTTTAAAAACATCATGTGGGGGGGGGGACGAGGGGGGAGTACACAGACCCAAAATTTTAGCAGACGAGCAAATGGCTGCTCACGTTATAACAGCGATTGGAGGAATGCTGCTAAAGTGGCGGGCAAGGGGACAAATCCATCTCGTCTGAAGAGCTGATGCCTGAAATGGTGTTACCATGGCTACGGGGGGGGGGGGTGACCGCGAAGGAAAATTAATTTGTGTACAAGGCTGAGGCACAAAGAAACCCGGTTTTGTCCAAAAAAAATTTCAAACAAAACACGAAGTCAACAGGAGCGCCACGGTGGATCGTGTGGTGCGACTGCTGTGGGTCAGCAGTACTTGTGGAACCGCCAAGGCCCGCGGGCTCAGAGAACAGACCTGCCGATGAAGAAGAAGAACAAAAACAGAATCGTGAATGTTCTGACTGGAATAAAACGCGCACCCTTTCTGCTTCGGTCGCAAGTGTCCGAAGCCCAGAGCTTGCCTTGTTTTTCGCAGTAAGGGGATTAGAGTCCTGCTTCTGCACTCTGCACTCATACTGTTTAATGCAAAAGCGCATCGCATGCTAGCTAGGACCGGGGGCGTTCCAGGGGCATGACTACCCTGACAGAGAGAGTCAGGAGGCTCAGCACTTCACTTCAAAGCACTTCAAAATGATGAAACATAATGAAATTCTAAAATAGTATAATTCAAATTTTGACAATGAAATTTATAAGCATAGCATGGTTATCAAACGACAACAATGTACGGCTAACAATACAAGCCCCCCTTCTCGTCACAAAATGGATTAATCCAAACGCAAGGAATCAGTTGTTAAAACTGAAACAGAGAGTAACTAGTAACACTTATTACAAAATTGTAGCATAGACTATTTGTTACATAAATGTTGCAGGTTGGGCTTGTACAAGAGAAGATGTCAGAGGCCAGAATGTCTAGTGACACCCCTCACACTCTGTATAAGGAGATTACATTTTAGCAGAACCAGTGCAGCGTTCTGTAGAACAACACTTACTAGCGTTGCTGGGGTTGCTAGGAAACGTCAAAGGCGCGAGCCATCAAAAGTGAAAGCAAAGCTCAGAAATGATCTTCCTGTGAGCGATGGTATTTCTTCGCTCGATACCTATGGCATTTTAGAACACCTCCTGCTCTAATCATGCCACGGTCCGCGTAACAAGCAGGGAGATGCGCACAGATAGGTGAGCACAGAGGTGACGGAGAGGCGATAGAGCATCGCATCGCCAAACATGGCACGTCCACAGAGCATACGCAAGACTGCGAAAACATAACGCTGGGCCGGCCCCACCTGCTGCCGCAGCTTCCCTTAGTGCTTGAATCCTAAGAGGCGGCCGGCAGCCGCGGTTTTATACGGCTGCAGCGGTAAGACTTTGATTGCTGTGAAAAATTCACGGTCGCAAAAGGCGACATTTGTCTACCGTTCAAGGGCCATAAAATATGCACAATTCCACCCACAGCAAATGATTGAGGCACATATGCCACTTGACTTGTGTGCATTTTCAATGCCCCCCCCCCGCAGCTAGTAGTGTAGGCTCGTTTATGCAGTTCAATCAAGCAATGGTGGTCTACAGGACAAAACAAAGTAGGATTTAACACCTGAACCTCAGATTGTGTCACAAGTCGTTACATTTACCGTGAATAAAGGTATCACTGCAGTTTAAAGTCCTCATCTGAGATTTAAATGTATATTAGTGTAGGAGTATATGGCTGGTGCTCTAATAAATACCACTTCAGCTGGTTGCTGTCACAAACCATTTCATTGGCAGCTTCTGAGGGCAGTTACAAATGCCAAGTTATTCAGCTGGGTCTGATGTGGCACTCATTTGCTCAGTTGCTAACGTTCTACTTTAACATTTAAAAAATGTCTTTATATTGCATATTTAGGTAACTACTATACGGTGTAAGCATTTTAGGCCTCCAGAGAAAAGTATGCATGAAGCCATTTCTTTGAGCAGTAAGTGTTTAATTGCTCTACATAGCATGTGTACTTATAAAATTCATAAAAGATAATGAATTATAAAAGAAACCCATTGTCATCAAAATGTATTCGTTTTTAAATTTTTTTGTAAGTCATGTCAATATTTTGAGCGGGGGAACATTGGGTTCTCTGAGAAGTTTATTTGTGGAATGTGACTTTCTTTTCAGTAATACTTTTTACTTTGCAACTAAGCAGGTTTTGAGCACAGACAATCCGTTCTTAAAATGTCCATACCTTAGCGTGCAGAGAAAAGAGAACGAGAGAACGCTTGTGTCGCCCAACGTTTTATTGAGCACACTTTCCAGAGGTCAAGTTTATTTCGTGATTTTGAATACTTTATAAATCATATAAGTACACATTATATAATCAACGAATAAGGGTTTTTTGTCAAGTGTACACAGTTTTTTTTACACAGAAAAATCACAACAAAATCCTAGTAAAGGCCACAAAAAGTTCTGAGTTGAAAACACAAAAATTTCTTGTTAACGTTAACGCTTAAATGTTCACCTGTTTATACTAATAATAAAATTATGTATCATGAAATAGAACAATCATGACCCAGGTAAAGAGATGTATACGCTATTTTCTTGAATGACCTAAGACAGCGTAGTATTGCATAGTATTATCGTTGTCTGTCCTGCTCCCAAGTGACTACCCACCAAGACTGTTGTGTCCTGTGCACTGAAACAGGCTCTTTGTGCCCCTGTGTTGGCTAAGCAACTCTGTAAAATGAATGGTCGAACGCACACAATCCATCCATCAGAGGTAAATGTTAATAGCTATCTGTGCTAGACAGCCGATGTTGTGATGTTATAAACCCTCTACCGATCCTTCACGCTCTGCAAGACAAGTGTCGACTAGCCAAAACATCCCCACACACACGAGCGCTCATAACCCGCTAGTTCACATTTACACTTCGCTAAAATAAGTGAAATGCTATGACCATTTAATGTTTCACCTGCTAACGTCACAGACCATGAGACATCTTTCCCCTGCAACGTATGGAGAAATGATTGTTTCTTTAGCCCACGCTATTTTAATCCTTTCCCGTCTGATACATAACACAACGCATTTTATTGATTTTTAGCTCAGAGGTCTGAAGGCCCATTCCTCAAGTCACGGAGTTTAATACCGACGGAATCCAGTGTCCCCAGTGTAAGGGCAAAAATCACCAATATGCTCTGATTCGCACCTCAAGTGTCTGTGTTTTTAACTGCTTTAAAGCTGCTGAATTGGGAAGTTCCAGGTGCGACTGTTTTGGGGCAAAGTGCGTGCCATCTTTTGGAAAAGACCTTGTGGGTCTCTGAAAGTTAAGGACGGTTGAGTTCTGGGATTGTGTCAGGTGTCAGTGCTGTACCAAATCTGGGTTGCTAGAAAACGGATATTACTCCTCATTTCTCAATATTATTATAGGTCCACACAATGTAAATTAAGTCATCTATATACAGCAGCGTACAAGAAACTATCCACAAGAACCACTGAAAAACAGAATCATTTTCCCATGGAAAAACACGGTCTACTAATAAACGTTTACTTTGGAAGGCTTCAGAACCATCATAAATTACACAGCACGTAATGTTTTGATTCCATTTCAAGATGAATATTTCTGTCATAAGAATTACCTTTGTTTGTGAAAATAAATGTAACTTATTTCTCTAAATGTGACCTAAAATATTACACCTATCAGCATTCAGTTCACCTAATTGAAATATTATTCTTCAAATAGCATCTAAAATGAAGCAAGAACATTTTATCTATGTTTGGGTTGGCTGGCCCTATTTTAAAATGTTTGTAGGTTTTGAAACAACACAATATTTGGTAGAATTACAAAAAATATTGATTGTGCAGTGATAAAAATTCAATGTGCCAAGATAAACATGTAGTGGATAGGTTAGATTATATGTTCATGTTGGTTGTTTACATGGTTACAAATGTAAATGAAACTTTTACGCAGATTTGTGGGCACTATGCATTTGGTTTATTCACGACATTTAAGTAAAATGTATTTCTTGTCAGAATTTGAAATTCTGCGGTCTGACTGTGGTCTTGAGTTTCTTACACCTTAGAGGCACCAGAAGGATGTCTTTCACTCTGACTGATGGAAGACTGTATTATCAATGATCTAGAGTGAGTTCTTCTCCACTCATGCAATTTGAAATGTACGGCACAGGCCTTTGTGCCCAATTCCACAGTCACCATGCAAGTCAAAAGTTTTTTGTCAAAATAACGCAAATTAAAAGAGCCCTGGGTTTTCTTTTAATCCTGCAGAACCTGCAGTGCCACAAAGAAGAGCAAGATGAGCCTTATTAAAAATAATGAAAACACCTTTAAAATAAATCAGTGATCTTTTCTTAACGAGGAGTAGAAGAATCAACAAAGAACATGGTCCTGTTTACGCGCCTCTGGCTTTAACCTAGCTTTGTGACAGTTTTTCTCTCCAAGGTATTACTGTGAAATGCCACCAGCAGTCAGCTTTGCAAAAAATGTGTGTCCCCATGCATCAGCAGTTCCTTTACAGGGGTGAGGGACCTCTATCGGCACGAAGCCAGCAGGTACCTTGTGTAGGAAGTGGGCTCTGGTGGGAAGGAGAGCCAGTGTAGATGAGCCACATGAAGAGTGTAGGTACGGGCGGATACAGTAAGGGAAAAAAATTATTTGAACCCCTGCTGATTTTGTAAGTTTGCCCACTAACAAAGAAATGATCAGTCTATAATTTCAATGGTAAGTTTATTTGAACAGTAACAGACAGAATAATAACAAAAAAATCCAGAAAAATGCGTTTCAAAAAAGTTATAAATTAATTTGCATTTTCATGAATGAAATAAGCATTTGATCCCCTATCAATCAGCAATATTTCTGGCTCCCAGGTGTATTTTATACAGGTAACTACTCGAGAGGAACTACACTGATCATTTCTTTGTTAGTAGGCAAACTTACAAAATCAGCAGGGGTTCAAATAATTTTTCCCTAACTGCATGTACTTTTGCAGTTGGGTGACGGGTACAGAGTGCTAGGTGACTGGCGTATGCAAAATTGCAGAGTGCTGCTGGGAGCTCCCTGTTCATCCCCTCCCCATCCCTCCCAAGCCAGCGGCTCACTAATGGGAATGGCATTTTCAGGGCTCCGGGAAGCACCAACCTCTGAGAAGTGTTTTTTTTTTTTACATACAAGATGCAAGGATGTGTTTTGCCGTTTGTGTTGTCGCTAATCTTACAAGTCTATGATTTCACTGAGAACTCTGGCAGGGAGTAGGCATGCTGATTTGTCGTAAATTATTTCATTAGCCCCATGCAAGTGAAAATTAATTGCATGTGTAAATTACATGCATGCACAGTATATTTGCATTTATTTAAATATATACAGATTTTTTTACCATTATTTTAAAGAATAGCGGTGTTACTATTAAGATGCATGGAAATTATATCAGTTGGGCTGAATTTCATTTGAGCAGGTCCGCAGCAAGGAATGCGCTTTTACAAAGCAGACTGTCGGTTTATGGCTTAATTAGTTTCCCTCTGCTGTGTGAGCAGCCATGCAAGGGGGCAAACTATAGCCCGTGTGGCATCTGTGCTGACATACAGTGGTGCCCACTGGTTGTTTGTCAGTACCCACTTCCTAAAGGACTCACTCTCTCTCTCTCTCACACACACACACACACACACTCAGGTACACACGCACACATATAACCTCACAGAAAGGTGTATTTGAGAAACAACGGACACTGATTTTCCTGTCATGTGCAAGAAATGTGGGGAAAGTGCGTTAATTTTCACAAAGCACATCACCATGTTCACTTAAACGTTCTTTGCGTTTGGCACAAGAACCTCAAGCCTAGAGAAGACATGTCGAAATAGTCTCTTTTCGGCAAAGGCCGCTCTTATTCTTCCAGCAGCGACGTCGTGGGTGCTTTATTCTTTCGCGATTAAAGACCTCATTGACGACGCTTCTATTAATTGCTTCAATGGCCGTAGCAACAGGCTAACAGGGCGTCCTCTGCACGGCATACTGTAATGTTCAGAAGTGGCCCTTTATTATAGCAACAATGAACAAGAGACAAACCGAAGACTGTTTATACAGCTCCAGACAACAATACAGTCACAACTCACTATTATCCAATTGACAACTGAAATGGATTAGAAAGTGCATATTTGCACAAAACAATAATGGGAACTGTTGCTATATTCAGCAGCAATTTACATTTTATGAGAACGATCACATTCATATGTAGATCGCCAAGGAAACGTCGGCTACGACAGAAAAGGGGCCGTCTTCTCTTGTTTTTACTGCCAGTTCCAAAAAAGTTACACAATCACACTTTCTCCTTCTTTTTTATGGTGAAAGGAGAAGAAGGGGAAGAACGGTGCGTTATGTGCACGTTAAAAGTGCAGCACACGATCCTGGATAGGAGAACTAAGTTTGACCCGCAGCTGATTGCGGAGGTGTGGCGCGAGACATTCCTCGGCGCTGCGAGAAGCACGCGCTGCCGCAGCCACGCCACACACACTATGACGGGGGGGGGGCTCGGCAATCGATAACTACTGCAATGGCTGTCGGTTCATGCACAGAATCCTCACACAGACCCAATACCAAAATATTTTGCTGTTTTTTTTTCTTCCGATTTTAATTGCATTCCTTCTAATTATTAAGTCCCGCAATTATTTTACGTCACCAAAGTTACGTTTAATATAACTAACTGCTCTTTAAAAGGTAATATCACAAAGGTGGTGCTGCGGAAAAATGCGTATTATAGCAGCATGTTTGAAGTGCTGTGTTTTTCATATAGTTTCTCTGCGAAATGCCCTGTTGTCTGCTTTGGGTTGTGTAGAATTCTCGCGGCTCCGCTGGGGAGGGTGAGAATAAACGCAGGAGCCAGCCCTCCTCTGCTGCCTTTTCTCTGCTGTTCGTTATAATGCCATCAGCAAACACGTGGCTGGCACCGTACACAAATTCCCGCTCTGCAGTTTCTTATCTCATCACAACGAGCGACGTCACCCCGGCCGTCATTACAGAGCGATGCGCTTGTCTCGGTGATGCTGCATTCTTAGTGTTAAGAAACCTTGAGCCGCCGTGGTTTCGCTATTGTCGTTTAATTAAAATAATAATAATAAATAAACAGAACGTGTTGACTCAGAACGTCACCCGCTATGGCAGAGCTAAAAGCAGGTAATGTGAAATGGGTCACGATCCAAAAGCAACTGGGATTGAAGCGGGGGGTACACGTCTTTTAGTGTTTAAGACTGAAGTATATATTTAGTACAGTATATCCATAGTGGGGAGGGGGTGTTCTAATGTGAATGCCCATTTGTGTATAGTCTTTCCAGAATGATTTTATTTCTTTGTGGAATCCGATGGGAGGGCTTTATCCTTTTTACAGTTTTTTTCTTTGTTAGTGCAGAGTTAGGGTGCATTATGGGAAGAATCTGAAGTGGAGTCATTCTGCTAGCGGGTTGCACTTGTGCTGGTGTGGGAAGAGGTGCGTGGGCACATACACAGATTAGCTGGAGAAAGTGGAACGCTAGTGTGTGAGTTCTCTTACTCCCTCCCTCTCTCTTTCTTTTTCTCTCCATCTCTCTCTCTCTCTCTCTCTCTCTCTCTCTCTCTCTCTCTCGCTATATCCCTCTATAGCTCACTTTCAGTCTTCCTTCACTTGTCTTCATTCTTCCTTTTCTTTTTTGCCTTATCCCCTGACCACATAGTTTGCCCCACAGTACCACCCCTTCTCCTTAATGCCCTTGCTTTGCCCTACTGGGCCTCTGATGTTTAACAAGGTCCATAATCATTACAGAGCCATAATGTGAATAGTGTGGAAAGTGAAGGTCTTCTATCATACAGGAACAAAAGGGAGGGGGTACAGATGTTTAGGGGGTGCCACAATAACAGCTCATGCTCTGTCGTTAAGGTGTAGAGCACAGCAGTGAATAATAAACACCTACATTATAGGAAAGGACTGCAGCACTCTTCTCTCAGAACCATAGCATCCCACAAACAGAAAGGTGTATTAAAGGGTTAACCAAACCGCTGCACTTTGCGAGGCAGATAATATCTGATGATGTTAGAGTCCGGCATTCCCCTAAGATAAAACACCACAAGAGTGTGAGCATGTGTATTTATTTATTAAATATATATTTTTTTCTTTTCCAAATCTGACTTCAAATAAAGCGTTTCAATCTTTTCAATAGTGACACGGTTGCTGCAGTTGTTTCCATGACGACCGCATTCCGTGTTTCACAAATGAACTATATGACAAATGTAGAATTGAATCTTTATACTGGCAGACTGCAAGATTTCTCCCAGGACAGAGCCCTGTCTTCACTTGACAACAAACATTCAAACCTCCAGCAAACATTGTTGCTGGTCTGTTAGGTATATGTTTGCTGTACTTCGCATTGCTCATACTGCGGGTGGAATGTTTAACACGCTGCACTTTTTTCCCCTATAAAGGCTGACATAACCCACTGAAGCACATGGCCATTTTAAACCCTCCCAGGAACGAAAAAAAAAAAAGCTTTCTGTTTTATACTATACAATCTTATTTTTCTTGTCAAATTGAACTGCATGAACATTGGTGAGAGGCAGACTAATTTCACCTAATTTTATTCTTGGACTAAACCAGCCTTGACCTAACTCCTAGCGGGAGGAGACGACATGGTGCTTGCCATCAGCAGCACCGGCCGAGAAGATTAACGGCTTTCTCCCGCTCTTCCTCCCTCCTCCTTGTCTTCCTCGCCCTCCTTGATGCACACTGAGAAAATATGCCTGTCCCAAGTATTGCGTCAGATCAGGATTAAAAAAAGACTTTCAACAACAAACACAAGGAAGTACGAGAAGCACATTACAGGTAAATATCAGGCGTGCACACTGACTGTCAGGCTAAACTGTAGCACTACTCAGGCAGGACGTAGGTATGGTTTCAATATTGCTGTGTAATTTGAAAAAATATATATATATTTCCTGATACAAAACTGGTGCATTCTGGGGAGCAAGCAGAGTTTAAAAATGTGTACTTTGTGCATTTCTGTGTGGACGCATTGTGGCAGAGGGCCACATGTGGAGTATTAAAGTGAAAAGGAGCGCGGCCACAGCCGGGAGTTGCACGGTGCTAAAACTGTGAGCAGCGTGAAGCAGAGTGGTTCCTCCTGTGAGTCACACAACTGAGGACACCTCTGTATCTCAGGCGCTCTGCCCACACGGACCCATCTTCCAGCCTCCTAGGCCAACTTCTATCTTTTTATTTTTATTTTATTATCATTATTTATTTTATTTTATTTTTTTGTTGTTGTTTATGTGTTGAAGCAACATGAGTTTTCCTGCTGACTCTGAGAACTGCAGGGACACACATGTGCTCTTAGATATTGTGTGTGTGTGTGTGTGTGTGTGTGTGTGTGTTGTGTGAATCTGAGTACGTATTTGTGCAGCAGGGTGTGTCTTTGAGGGTATGCTTGCCTTCATGTGTATTAAGGAATTGCAGTGCACATCTTTTGTGTATGCATGCATGGCTTTATGTCTGTATGCATGCATATGTGAAAGCACAAGTGTTTTATGGCATAGAGTGTCTTCCTATGTAAAAAAAGAATCCTATACTGTACAGGTGCTGGACACCTTCAGACAGTGAGTGCTGCACTTCCTCTCATGTGAACGGATGGATTCCTGCTGTCTTTTCCAAAAAGAAAAACCTACAGGAATACACGAAAGTGTTCATGCGATGAACCAGTGGACAATGAAATGTTGCCGTTTTAATATAAATAACTGCAGCCTCTGCTGGTGTTTTTGCTGAGTCTGGGGGGCGGGGAGATGCTGCTGTACAGTTATACATGGGTGCCACGGTAACAGTTCATCGGCAGACTGTGGAGGATTGTTTGAGAGGGCTTGAAGGCAGCCACGTGATGTTGCCCTACACTGCCTCAACTGCTCTAAACCTCTCCGGAACAGCGGGAAAAAAAAGGTCCAAGGTGCTGCCGGAGGAAGAGATGGTGTGTGTCGCGGATGGAAACCTTTGCCCCCAGTGAGTTAAGACTGCATCCAATCCATGTCTTCTCCTGAGTAAAAAAGTGGTCAGCTCACACAGTGGGAGGACGGATCTAATGACAGGGTTAGCTAGCCTGAGGACGTGCAGTCAGCTCTTCCCTGAAACACTGACATTTGTAAGCCGTGCCGCTTGTGTGCTGAAAACATGGATGCAAATGATTTGTTCAAGACTAAAAATAAATAAATAAAATAATAACAATAAATCTTGTGTACTAATCTGCTCCCCCATTACCAGCAATACAAATAACCGTTCTGGCAACAAACCAGATTAAACAAATACATCTTCTGGCGTCAGAAGCAAGGCTGTGAAGTCTCAGATAGATTCTGAAAAGAACTTCAGTTTCCTCTTAGGTATTCTTGTCACTATTTCTGCCCTAAGGCCTAGGAATCCTTTTCGTGAATGAGGTGCCGCTGAATTTTTACATTTTTGCTATTAATTTGCATGCACTTAGCAGGAAAAAACATTTACAAAGCATTTATCAGCCCTTTGAATGTCCAGGAATTCCTTAACCTTTATTTCCAAAGAGATCATACATTTAATACTACAAAAGTGTCTCCCTGACACCCAGAATTCTCAGTATTTTACCATCACATTTGTAATACATTTAGCTACAGGACATTACAAGAGGCCCATCTATCTATCTGTCACATCTGTTCCACTTTTTTGCCTCTGCTGATCATGTCCAGGAAGTGTTCCATTTTTTAAGCATACATGACAATTCTAGGGAACCAATCAGAACTGTGCTGGTTCAGAGAACAGCCACTCCTATTGGTCAGGAAAACTGTCTCATCCTTTGTCAATCCACTATCTTACATGCAACCAATAGTTCAAGACTATAAATACTCAAGTGTATGAATGAGTAATCAAAAATGCATTTTTTGGGTACACGTACAAAGAACTAAATTGAGTTCAGTTCTCAAGAGTTTTTGTTGTGCTCGAGGGTATAAGATTTTAAACACTCACTTCCTATAACACTACAGACAGGAACTTTGCGCATAAGGACAGGAATCAGGGTGCAATTACACATGTGAGAGGGAAAAAAATGCCACTGTGATAGACGTGTGGTACAAACAAGCATGCTTAAACCTAACATTAAGTTGGATACTTATCCTAAAAATGCAAACATTACAAAACGTCTCCTTCCCCATTTAGCTTGGGGCGTTAAATGTTCCAACGGTTCCAGTTTCTTACCCAACTGAACAGAAGCCACAGCTTTTATTTGCGATTTACATAATTTGCTGATCGGCCTTGCCGATCATGGTTAGGTGTTATTCTTAGCTTTCGGTCTGTATATGTTATTGTGGGAGCATGTTGTTAGCGCACTGTGTGTTGCTGCATGCCGTCTGTCCAGACCGCGGCACGTTAGGTCATCTTCAGACACACTTAAAGGTCTCATAATTGATATGTATGTGGCTGTCCCTTTGAAGTGAAAACGGCAGCAAGACATTAAAAAAAGGGGGGAACCTACATTACCTCTGAGCTTTTCATCTCTCATCAAAGAGTCGAACGACTTCAAAGGCTGATAAAGCAACAAAAGCATTTCTGTATAGATCTGCAATCAGGAGCAGCCCGGATACAGCCCCACTTACTGATAGTTTTACTATTTTTATAATGTTCAATAAATGTCTTTTGCATAAGTGTGCTGGGGCCCTGCCTGAATAGGAGATGTATTGCTTTAAGTGACACACTCCAGAAGCAGGCGGGTATAAAAACTCCAAGCGTTTACCATGCGTACGTGACCAGACTGCATCCCACCTCGCCTTATCTGTGTCACCGCTCAGGCAACAGAAGGAGGAATTTCATCGGTGGAGAAGAGAGAGCGTGAAAAGCCACATTTCCGCGGATGGGGGGGGCTCTCACAGGAGCTACACTGCAGAAAAATATGGGACATCCACGGCAGGAAGAAATAATGGTAGAATTATCTGTAAAGCTGATTAGCTCACTGGCTACTGGTCTTCCATCAATTAAAGACGATGGCAAATGAGATGTTTCCTGCCACACGCGCGAGGTGCTCAAGAGGGTGGGTGCAGGATGGCAGGAACATGAAGTGGTAGGTGGCTAGGAGTTGGTGCTCAGGTGTAGCTGTGGAGAACCTGGTCACTACCAGGGCGGGGCACTGATCGCTCATGGCAGTTGTGGTCCTAGGTGGCTTTGGCAATCATGGCTTTGCTTGAAAATTAACAAAGTACCCTAGGAAATCACATCGCTTTAACATTGACGAGCATAATGAGGGTGGAGTCGGACATGGTTTGGTCTTGCGCCTGTGCTGGGCAAAAAGCACCACTCCCAGCGTTGGCATGAGAAAGCATAGCACCACGGTCTGCTGTGCTTTTCTGCTGCCTCAAGCCCCACTTCCCATCAACCCCAGTGCTGCACCTCAGCAATCTCTGCACCCCCGGCAAACTCTCCTTCAGCTTCAACCCACTGCTCAAACAGATAGAGGGAAATCACCAAAAAGCACAAGGCTCAGGCAGGTAGTGACACAGCCCTGTGAAGGTACATGTGCACCTCACAGATAGGACGGACATTTACAGCACGTGCAACAGCTGAACTTAAGGACAGATGATTGTAGGATTGGAGAATGAAGAACTTAATATATATACATGTCTCAAAATATCACAACAGAGTGACAGTACACTGTGGACAGATTGTTTGAATCTCTAGAACTTTCTTAGGTTCTTTTTACCTGTATGAGTAGCTATAAACTGCCAAATAATTTGCAATGTATGAATTTTCATTACATTTGTCTGCTGAATTAATTGTAATTATCATCCATTTCCAATTGTTAAACTAAGTGCATGCATTCAAGAACGTTACCTTACAAAGTGAATAATATAACATTTTAGAAATAACAAAAGTCAACAATTCACCGCAAACAATGAGCGTGAAGTCTGAATTTATTTGAGGATGCTGTAAACCTATGGGACCTTGAACCCAGCATGGTAATGCTGCTAATTATAAACAGCTGACAGTCTTTAAAGCACTGGACACGTTATCCTTTGGCATGCGCTCATAAATATGGATGTCTCAGTAGTGAAGGAATACATTGGAGTTTTACGTGTTTTAAAATACTCAACACTTGTACTAAGTGGCGAATGAGGAGATTCATAACCGGGTGCTGTGTCTCAGAACTCAGTCAAAGGTGTTAATATTTCAATTACATTCATGAATAAATGAATTAAATTGGTGCTAACAATGTATCCGGCCTTCTTGGTGCCAGGATTGCAGCGAGTTTTGAGAGAGGTTAGCAGGCGCTGTGCATTTCCTGCAGCTTTTGGATGCAGAGAGCAGAAGGTCTGCATGCATTGCACCTCACATTGCAGGAGATGGTACAAATTGTGTACAACATCGGGTAAGCAGGATTTCACATCATTAACGAGGAACAACCAATCAACATCAATCAATCAATCAGATGGTTGCAAATGTCATAACTTTCGTTCATTATAAAACATAATATAATGATTGTGCTTGGTGGCAAAACAACATCAGGGTGTATTTTATTTTGATGTAATGTCTTATATATTGGGAAGTGCTGGGGTAAACACTAGGGCAGGTAAATTGTCTGAACAGTCAATATCTTCAAAGGAAGTCAGGCTGGTTAAGAAGCTACTCCATTGCAAATAAAGACAGATTTAATTTTGTCAACAACACCAAAGCCCCTGTTTACAGTAGTACATTAAACAAACTGGAAATGGTTTTTGGGGTAAGATCCTGTGCCAGCTAGTGAAATTATTTTTATGTTATTCATGCTGGACAACAATGATATTTCAGGAGAGCAATGTGTAGATAAGGGTGGGAGATGTTTCTGGGGCTTCTCCAGTCAGCAGTTTGCTGTGCGTTGTTCTCTCTCCAAATATCCCTTATGCTTTTGTTTGCTTTCATTTGCTTTCGTTTGCTTTGTGTAAACGCATCATTTTGACAGCTACCACATCAAAATATTAACAGTGCACCTCATTCAAATGCAGAACTCTGCAAATGGGTGGGAAACCTTAACGCTGGGAATGTGTTCAGGTCTTGGTGCTGTCTTGAGCTGGGCCAAGGAGAAGCCAGGAGGAGGGTCACGTGTGTGACGCACAGCTGGCCCTCTGTCATGTTACTGTTGCATCATGACATAAGTACAGAAGACAAGCTAGTTGTATTTATAGGCTGTGATAAATCAGCACAGACCATTAAGAACCAGTAAGAACTGGCAGTGACGGTTAAGATGCCTTCATATGTCCAGTACATGTCCCCCTGTCCTAGTATGTTATCAACCATGATGAGGGGATCCCTACCTTTTATTTCCTGGTAATAACATTCCAGTTCATTTTCACCTTATTGCAAAACATCTACCAGCTTCATCCTTCATTTTTTTTTCCTTGCAGTTCTTGAACTTGCTGCCTGATTTCCTCGCCGACTCAACGGAGCAGAGTAAACTAAGCACATGCAAACACGTAAACCCAGATGGGCCTCCAGAAAAGAAGTGAAAAATCAATACCATCCCCCCCCACCCTCACCATCAGGAGAGAATTAATACAGCGCAAGGCTCCTCAAATCATAAATAATATTTATGCAGCTAGAGACTGGCCCAGATCGCCTGTAATGCTGATTAATATTACTAAAAGCAAACACTCCTAAGTCAGGAATACATTTTGTGAAACAGTAGGCGTATGTATGCATAATAGAAAATTTGTTTTTAATAAATATAATGATTGTTTAGCAGACGCCAGTTTAAAATTCTATATTTTGAATGCATTTACAAGGACTGCATTTTTGATGTATTAAACAAATGCTGATGTCAAATTAGGGGTTAGAAAAACCGTTATTTTTTGTCAGGAGGATCTGAGTTTCATTAGTTAAATACTGAGTTGAACGGCAGCGTCAGGCCTCATTCATCGTGTCGGTTCACCTTTTTTTTAGCTCTGTGACTTTTTTTACTTTGTTTTAAAAAGCAATATAAATCAGCTGCAATATTATAATCACTTATTCATTTTCCATACCACTTAATCCTGTTAAGGGTCACGGGAAGCCTGGAGCCCAATCCAAGAGACATAGGGCGAGGGGCAGGGGACACCCAGGGTGGGGCACCAACCCACCATAGAGTACACACACTACAGGCAATATGGAGACACCAGACAACCTAACCTGCACGTCTTTGTACTGCGGGAGGAAACTGGAGAACCCGGAGAAAACCCACCAAGCACAGGGAGAACATGCAAACTCCACACCCGCAGACCCAAGGCAGAAATGGAACACCACGCCACATTACAATCAACAAGTAAGTAATAACTTCATATTTTCCCAGAATAGATACAGGACTTGGTAGGACTCAGTAGTGCCCCACAACACTGAAAAAACTGTTTTGTTTTCTATTTGAAAACATGCTGACACTGGCAAGTATATTTGTACTTTATTTGGACCCTATAACTATTCCTGGTTCTCCCCCATGAACTGAATTGTGCTAACCTAACTTATGAGAACTCTGTCACACATACTTATACAGCTAAAAGTGCCAATTTGTAACATTTGTACCTTTTTTGTTTGTTTGTTTGTGTGTGTGTGTGTGTGTGTGTGTGTGTGTGTGTGTGTGTGTGCGCACACCTACACAGGTTGCCACTGCAGTTTATAAAAGTAGGAGCAACCACAGCATGTAAATGCATAGATATTGCCAAAAGGCACAGCAAAGAACTAGAACAGCAAACAGAAGACAAAATGTTTCATTCCCTACATTCTTAGCTTTGCTTTTATGTCTGGCTGAGAATTTGCTTCCAAGCTACAAAATAAATACACCGGTTCAGGTGTCCCGTGTCTCACATGCATAAACCATCACGTTGCAGTTGCACAAGCGATTTAGCTGTGTCCTGAGCTTACCTGCAGCCAATGCCTAGCCTGTCAATCACCACACACTCTCACCTGTGCTCCCACCTCTGTTTTCAAGAGGTGTGTATATCTGTCCGTCACACAAGCAACACCCTTCTTCATGAAACTGGATGTTTCCACTAATGGGCATTGGTTTGACATTTAAACAAATACATTCTGCTTAATCTCTGCTTACCATTAGCATTCTGGAAGAATGCATTGTGTGGTCATGGTCAACTGAGTGCTATTTCAGTACCATTCAGATGTGTCCATCTTATACTAGAGCCGCTACACTTCATCAACAACACCAAACGTTTCACTTCTTATTATAAGAGAGGCAGCATGACAGTACAAGGAGTTTGTGTTAAAGTGAATTCTATTTCATCTAACAAGCATCGTGGCTCCACTAGTTACTGAGGAACCAGTAACATGTTCATTAGAACCCTAGTTAGAAAATAATGTTAATTCATGTTAACGAGGTGCTATAAGGAGCATCTGGGTAATTGAGATGCTATTTGAGTGTGGGTGAAATGTACAAAGATTGACCCTAGATCCAAAACAATGAAGAAACAAATGTTGAATAATGTCAGTAAATACAATTATTGTAGATTTTAATGTCTGCATTGTTCCTTTTGCCATAGAGAAATTGTAATGATGAAGACCTCCTCTACGTTCCACTGTATTTAATAAGTGCACCTTCCAACTGCATTTCCCTTTCTCCCTGCTAGGGACGGTGCATACATTTGGTCCTCTGCTGCAGGTTCAATTCCATGTCAAGGCTTTGCTGTTGGACCCTAAGGCTATACAGACTGGCTCCAGTCTGACTTACATTTTAGGTGAAAACATAAAATAAGAGGGCATCTTCTGACTGGTAGATGAATATAAAATAAATGCACCTGGAGCAGCTCTGCTAATCGCCTTTGTGCCTGTGATCAGTCAGGTAATGCCCACTCCACAGTGGGGTAAAACATGGGTGGTAAAGTGAATAAACCTACAGAATAAGAGATGCCCAAAGTGCAATTCATAAATACCTGCAAGGAGAATGGGCTAACACAGAAAGCAACCAGTTATGTCAAAGGTAATCTGAAGTGATTGGTGCTCTCCATGTTAAACATTAAGCACTTCTCCATTTGGGCTGAAACAGAACAGGTTCCGGTGCTTTCTTCCTGACGGGACGTGACTGGCTTAAGATAACCGAGCTCTCCGTCCTTTGGCTCCTGTGTGGCTGTATCCATCGCTCGAGCAGTTGGCCGTCGTGAAATTAAATTCACTTACAAAGGGCATCCTATCACGTGACAGAACAGGAATCCCACATATTGGGTGATCAATCAGATTAAGTGAAAACGATAAAAGTCTGCAAGAGGCTAACAAGTTAATAAAGGCTGTTGATATGATGGTATAATGAGCAATGTGTGTACGGGGATAGAAGGAAAGGTAATTCTCATCTTAATGTGCAACAGTTCTACAATGTAACTATAGAATGGAATAGATTCCAGCTCCTGTTCTTTATTGCTACAATTAGCCTACCTAAAAATGCAGTTCAAATGATGTTACATGGGACTGAATACTTGTATATTATTACTTCCTATAATAACTTATAAACATAATGTACATGCATTCCATGCACGAACAGCAGATGATTGTATTTGTTAATATAACATGCAGCCTTCTTTGTTTATTAAAAATTAGTAATTAATGATATGTTACAGCCTGGTACTCCACAGCGGGCAGGATGGTGCACAGCCAATTTCTGCCTGGTCTAAATTAAGGCATGAGAACAAAGTAACCAATGGGAGAAGGGTTAAACCAATGCATGATTGACAACTGACATGGGACAATAAAAAGCCAGCACATATTTCTAAACCTAATTTCTCCAAGCAGTTGTAGAAATTCACTCTTGCTGTCTGTAATTCTAGGGTCTTTTATACATTTTTGACTATATCTGAAAAATCCAGAAAACCTAAAAAGTAACTATGGATACAATATATTATCACTAGCCCCATATTTGGCATTTAACACCATTAACTGCGCTTGCTACAAATGAGCGCTTGGCAGCATGTCCTAGCTATGCTATCTGTAACAATTAGTGTCATTTAATTAGATGTATTCCTCTGAAATATCATCAACACAACACAACCTCACAGCAGTTGGTTTCAATTATAGAAAGCCTGCATGTGCTCCCATGGTCAGAGGGGCACGGGTGTCAGCTGATATATTGTGCCAAATGGGCTACAGTTTGATGGCATAAACCTTAAGTTCAAATCTGCCATCTACAAGCTGCAAAGGGACATTTGTTTAATGTGCCAGTTTAATATCTAGGCTTTGCCCAGTTTTTCCTTTTTTAAAGTGCATTCAGTCAGACTGGCAGCATAGTTGAAAACTGTCCTGTGTTAAAGTCACTGATTTAAATGAGACCTTTTAATTGTCACATGCGAAAATCTTTTTGCTTTTAATCTGTTATAATTTGTGCCGCGGATCTTTGCAGTTATAATTACGAGTCCTGCTGGTTTTCACCATCTGTTTGGTTTTATTATCGGTCATTATGAAGCATCGCATTGTTGTGTATGATTATATATGATTGCTATGGGTTGTGGGTTATCGTTACCATGTGATATTTCCTATTATCACTTCTCTCACTTTCTGTGCCTGCTGTAACAGGTGCCGTTGCAGGCTCCAGTCATGGGCGTATTTCCTCACTCAGGTATATTAAGTCTTTTATTGCCCGTGCCCTCACCATTGCATGCATGTGGCAATGTGGCACTGGGGAGTAGCGGTTTAAGGAGCACCTTGCTGATGTTGGGCTGTTATGAAAATTTAGCATCTTGACACTTTTTAGTGACTTTTTTTAAGTCCTTAAAATGTTTTTCGGATAGCCAAGCTCTTTGAGCACGGGGTAGAGATAGCATCGCTTCTGATTCAGTTCAAGTGAACCCAGTGTTAAAATAATTTTATTACCAAAGTTAAATACTTTGATGTGCACCTGCTGACTGTTGCTGAAATCAGTTCTGTGGATGCAGACTTTCTTTTCTTTCACTTGCTTAACTCAGTTGTTTTATTACAGCTTTTCATATTTCCTTCTTTAACAATCACTCATTGCAGCCATTTGCTGTAAGTACCTGTTTTTATTGTCTTATTCTGGGGTTATCTGTATAACTTTCTTGTACTTTAGATAGTAGCCCTGTTCAGGAAGGTCCACCTTGACATCTGTGCTTGCAGCGGAAACTGTGGGTTATTAAAAACACTGCGGCAAAGAGATAAAGTCAGGTCTCCTCCATAGATCGCACGATCCATGCTGACAGTGGCAAATTAATTTTGTTCATCTAGTGTTCACAAGGCTGAGATTGAGATGCATCAGTGTGAGCCAAAGGCCTGGATGTGTTTTCTGTGTTTGGCCATCTAGCAAGCCAGCAGGCACACTGCCAGCCTGTGGTGGGTACACTGAGCCTTTCGGTCAGCACAGCGCCAGTCTTAGGGAACAACAAACCTGCGTCAAGGCAGGAGGGGCCTGCCACACCAACATGAGAAAAGATGTCCAAAGAAAAGCGTTTGGCAAAGAAGATGCCGTTTTCAAATCTCACCATAACAATTTATGCAAATAATGGATTTGGAATTGTTTCAATGAGGAAAGAAGATTGTTTAGAATGAGGAATGAGGTGCATTTCTGTACAGTATGGAATATCACAGAGGGAAAATGAGGGGTGATTATGTATAGGTCTCTGTGGCAGAATGACGATGACTGTGTACAGTGTGGAATGTGTCTGAAGGAGAATGAGGGGTGACGGTGTACAGTGTGGAATGTGTCTGAAGGAGAATGAGGGGTGACGGTGTACAGTGTGGAATGTGTCTGAAGGAGAATGAGGGATGATTATGTAGCGTATGCAGTATTACTGAGGTAAAATGAGGAGAGTTTTTGTACAGCTTGGAATTTTATCAAAAGTGAATGAGGGGTGTTTATATCAGTTGTGTCAGTATATGGTGTGTTTAAAGAATATTGAGTAATGTTTCACTTGAGTATAATAATTCAATTCAGTATATTTTTATATAGTGCCTTTGTCAAGAGCCATGTAATAAGAGGGACGACATCTTGTGAGGCCTTTTCAATACATTTTTGAGCACACAACACCTAAGGTCTACGTCCTCTCTGGTACTGGACTCAGTTTATTTTTCTTTTCTTTTTCATTTTGTTTTTGTCTCAGATGGTTTTACAGGGCCAAAGCTGGCTCTCCTGATGCCCTCAGTGTCTCAGAGAATGTGATGATAGCTGTACAGTGTCCACGCCAGTACATTCCGGAAGGATATCTCCACTGCTCATATCGTTACAGCGTCTGCCATCCCCGCACGGTGTCTCATAAACCATTAACTTGAGCTGAATAATGGGCTTGTGCTTTACGAGGGCCACTGGATGTAACAGAATCGGCCTCCACCTTTGAGATTGGCCGACGAGCACCTGCCGCCTTGGCGACCCACCCAGCCTGGCCAATCCTGTTTATTCACAACTGGGTAAGCTCCTCCCAGCTTCCCCTACCCATAGAGGGATGGAGGGGCCAGGAGAGGTATGATCTCAGGCCAGAAGGCGCTGGTTCTTATGAACTGTGAAAAGCTAACTGTGGCACCTGCTAAAAGACTGGCTGACAGTCCCCACCTACCCACCCCCAGTCTCAAGAGGCACTCACACCCATTCATCCATTCGTTTCATTTATATATCCATCAAATGGACCTATGATATCGACGCATATATATACAGTACTGAAAAGAAGTTTATTTTGATACATAGGTGAGTGCAGACAGGAAGCACTTTGTAATGGCTGCACGCAATATAGCAAAGGGATTCTATAAAACTCTTGGGGCAGATGTTGATCCAGCATAATCACTGCAGCTCAGTAATAACCAAACATTATAGGAAGTTTCCCTTTTACACGAGGCTTGAATTCAGTCAGACAGTAATGAAAGTAGGAGGCTGGTATAACAGCCCTGCTTGGTGCTGTTTAGTTATATATGCGCTGGTGCTCTTATTAGGTAATTATGTAATGCGAATAATACAAACTGGATGCGGAATAATATTTGGAAGCAGTTGATTGCTCTGGAGTACATGTGGGCTCTTTCCATCCATTCGGCATTGACCATAACCCCTTTATGTCAGTAGAGCTGGGTCAGCGAATCGGCCTGCAAACCAGGGAGATGTGCTTTGAGTGGACTCAAGATGTACCGTGCCATCTTGTTTGGTAGCCAAATTCAGAATAAAATAAACCAAAATGGCTGTGTCATAGGTTTTGTTCAGAGGTTGAGTTTATGCTTCATCATAGCACAAAGCACAGAATGTGAGTACCGTATATACTCTTATAAACACTCCCCTAGGGCATAACATTTTCCAAAAGGAGGAACATTTCTGAGGGAATATACGGTATACGGCTTCCCACCACACTCCCACCAACAGCTCTTCAGTGACAAATTTCTTCATTGAGAACATTGCTTAGGTTCTAGGCTGTGAGTACAAATAAATATTCTGACATAAACAGGAACCAGGGATGACAATTAAATGTCAGCTGACTGTGTAGTGTGGGCATGAGGAATGATTTTGGTATTTAGCCACTCATTTCACTGTAAATTGCCACGGACTCCTGACCAGCAGAGTGAGATGTGGTTTAGTTGTATGGTGCGTTGGAACTTCCTTTCAACCAAATGCTGCGCTTCCGGTGTCTTACATATGTCACTTCTCTCCGATGCTTACCCGAAACAAGAGTACTGAGTGAGTCAGGCACACAAACACCGGCACACCGGAGTCAGTAGCTCCACCCAAGGATCAGTGAAGCACATCAGTCAGCCACTGACACCCTGAAGTCAGTTATCCAACGACACTGAAGAGTCAGTCACTGGAGTACTGGCCCGGTGAGGCTGGACCCTCTGAGTACACACTGAGTACTTATATAGATGCAGACCAACATGTCTGACAAACCGAGCCTGGATAATAGGACAAGGGGGCCAGAAGCCTCGAATTGTCAGTGGCTTCAAAAAGCCTTGCATCATGTGGATGTAGTGAGTGATGATGTGCGTCCGTATTTACACATGGGGGTGGAAAAGATGTATGCCCAGAGGCATTGTGGGACCATTATCTGGCCCTGTAACATTCATAATTGCAGACAGATTGCAACATTTTGCAATAATCCTGCATAGAATGCTATTTGAATAACTGGGAACTTTGGGCTAAATTCAGCAAATGTGTGTGATGGGCAAACTGCAAGACTACAGTTTGGGACAGAATTGGCTGCCAGCATTCTCAAGATTGGATGCAACCATTTCCAATGAATGGATAATCAATGAAAAACAATAAAATGTCATTGATCCTTGAAAGTTAAATAAACAGATGAATCCACCATCAGGTTAAACAGAGTTACTTGTCAAAAACAGCCAAATAGTTGAACATCAGTAATTCATTCATTTACCAGACACTTTTATCCAAAGCAACTTACATTTCATATGCATGTTACAATGATCTACCACAGGGTGTCTTGTTGGACACACACCTGGTGGCTGGGCTGGGATTTAAACCAGGAAACATCTGCATCCCTACCTGATGCTCTACCTAATGAGCCACCATGCCAACATTACAAACTTTACCGCATAGGATTAACTATTAATTAAATATGACTATTATATGAATTTTGTTAAAATTGAAAAGAGACTCCCAAAATTGCAGAATCCTATTTTTTTTATTAGATTGCCCTACACATAAGGAAGAACTAACAGTAAAGCAGTCATACCCTGATTCTGCTCTTGAACTAGTCATATGTCTTTCAGCGTTTACACACAAATGTAAGTAAATGACATACATGGTAAGTTAAGCCATTTAGAGATTCATTTTCAGAAGTATCGACCAGAGTAAATCAATTGCTCAAGTATATTATCTGTAAATGCTGCAGGCTGCTTCTATACACATTCCACAGCCAGTGTTTTTTTTCCTTGCTAAAACTTTGCATCAGTGAATGTTTGGAGTTTGTAACTACACCACCAAATTTCTGAATATTCAGAAATTCATGTTCAATTCAATTCAGTTTATTTTTATATAGCGCCTTTTACAAGTAGGTGCCTCACAAAGCTTCACAGAAGAAACTGCACATCTTACAGAAATAACAGCAAGTGAATGATTGAAGTTAAAAATACAAATAAAACCAGAGAACAGCGGAGAGGAACGAAAAACTCCAGAGTGTGGAGAAAAAAAGATCTCTGGGGGCCCAAGGCTGACTGGCTGCCCAGCCCCTCCTGGGCATGCTAACATTACAGAATCATCAGGTTATAATTGACACTATGAATGTAAATATCATAGTTTAAACTGCATTTTTTAAGTCAACTATTTCCACATAAGAGAATAGACGAAGCTATACAAATGCCAGTGTCACAACATGTAGAAGACTCAGTCTAAACTCAACACTACTCAACCGAATTTCATCACAAAAACCAGCACAATTAAGAATATGCAGTGTCCTGGTGGTCAGTTTGAAATGTAATTATTCGGTGTGGTACTCAGATGGGAATCATTAACCCAGCATTTAAGCATCAACTTGTTAAACATCACTGCACATGTTGTCTAGACATTTGGGTTACTGGGTTTATCCTTGAATAATTCAAAGGTAACTTACTTTTTGTAATAATGCCATACAACAAACAACCGTGCCCAAAAAAAGGAACAGCAGTAAATCACATTAATCATTATAAGAAGTGCATGGGCAAACCTGCAGATGTTTGCTCCTGTGAATGAATACATTTAGGAGTTTGAGTCACCGCAGCAGAACCTCTGCTCTGTAGGTCCGCCTGCCATGTTCTTAACACGATTTCACGTTCTCCTTTCTTTCACCTTTTTCACGCCCCCGTTAATGGAGACGCCCTCCAGAGATGTTTGCTGTTGCTCTTTTTGTCCTGGCTAGATTGACGTTGTTTCTGCTGCCCCTCCGAGTCCATCCCCCGCCCATCTGAGCGTGTACAGTACAGACACGGCGAACGCCACACATCGTGATGATCTGACGGCTGTGGAATTATTTAAGGTATAGCCTCACCATATGTCTTTGCAGTAATGATAACAAGATGAATACGACGTGGAGATCAGCGTCTTCTTTGACTGTTTCAGCATAAGGCTGACAGAGACAAATTATTTATTCATCACCCTCTTTCCAGAGCCACTTATCTAGTCCAGCGATCACAAGAAGCTCCTGCTAGCTACACCCAACCACATTGGCACTTTACAGGAAGTATGCACACATGACCATACACACACACACAACCACACATGTGGACTTACACACACTGATATGCACCTCCGGACACACACACACACACACACACACACACACACAGTGTGGAGCAAGGGTAAATCAGAGACACTAAGTCACCTTTGATTCAGGGAAAACAAGAACAGGCACAAGGAGGACAGATCAACTCTGAGAACATACTCACAAGCCTAGAGTTATAGGCCTACAACATTACCTGCTGTACTGGCCTGCCTGAGAGTAAGTAAAAACAGGGGTATAAAAAAGACTGTATGTCAGCACAAACATAATTCCAATCTCAAAGATAACTGTCAGCTCTATAGTCGGTTGTGTGTATGGTGGCTGCCATGTCGCACTTTTTAGCTGCTCTTTGGGAAAGATAAACATGTTCACAGACATGAACTCGCTGCACGTTTCACACGCTACAAGGAATTGGCCGGTAAATCACAAAATATCCATAAGCAGTTTGTTTCAGACCGTGTCCATTTGTCTTAGACGGTATACACACCGTACTGTGTGCTCTGTTCTTATTCTGTGTGGCTGTCCACTTCGATGTATCTGACAGTATAGGCACGGTACCTTGTGGATCCCAGTCTACGCAGAGCCGGCTGAGTAAATGCTGGCAACACAGTAAAATCACCGTGCCAGGTCATGGATCCACTTCTGACGGAATTACTTTGGGTTAAATGATCAGCACTAAAGTTTCCCACAATCCCCTGTAATATTGAATATGGGTAAACGCTTCAAGGGCGTTCATTGATTTATATGACAGGGGCACCTGTGGCCCAAAATCAGCCTGATTAAAATCTCATTGTAATGAATTCCGCACCCATCTGTACAGTGTGACGAGCTGGACAAGAACCAAACCTCGCCTGTAAAACCTACAAAGAATTTCAAAATGCACTTTGCTGTCCATCGTGTCAAAGTAGACCATAAATCCTAATTTACAAACTTCAGTGCATGTAGGCTCTAAAAAATGTTAGTCTTTTTAATGTGTGGATGAGGACATGTTCACAGCAGGTCACTCAGGTATATATTTAAAACATGGTGAACTGAACATTGTATACGACTGTAGTTAATTCTAGGTAAATTATAGACTCTAATTACAATACAAATAACATCAGCAACACACTGCTCAGTTACTCCAGAGGGTCAGTAGGCTATAATCTCTGAACAAAATGTTTGTTTAAAGTTCATGCCCTTTAGTTTCATAGGTTATGACCAAATTTATGGGCAAAGCTAGATGTGTGTCATAATAGGGAAAAGGTAACAGATTACTTCCCAAGCAAGCTGATGATTTTATATGCAGCAGATGACTTTACCCTTGATCTAAGCTTTGCTCAGTATTCATCATGTAAATTGTACACACCATGGTAGCTGGATTACCTGAATCTTTTGAGTGCTCTGGTACTTAAGACTAGCTTTGCTTTAATTGCACTTTTTCAATACATAATACAGCTGAACAGAAATAATAGACTGTGATTCTTTTCTCATAAATACTTTTACCATGTTCTTAACTTAAAATTACATTTCTTTGCCGTATTTCTGTAGTATACTGACCTAAATGAAAACAGCGCTGACAGTGTTTGCTAATGCAAAACAATTTATTGTATTTGCTGATAAGGACATATAAAAACAGCACCATGAAAGTACAGGAGCTGTGTACTGAAGTGATAGGTATACTGTTTTTGAAGGCATCTGGAACTCTGTGTGTGTGTGTGTGTGTGTGTGTGTGTGTGTGTGTGTGTGTGCGCGTGTGTGTGTGTGTGTGTGTGTGTGTGTGT
>JABJVR010004935.1:0-14112 GCA_025773905.1 Chitala chitala | reverse complement strand
ATATATACTCCTGTCAGTTATTACATTAAAATACAATACAATGCATACAAGCCTCCCCAAAGCATAATGTTTTATTATCAGATCCCACATATTTTCAATCTACAACATGTGCAAGAGTCATCTGCGTTTAACCACGCAGTACGCCCCCGGTTATTATAGTGTCCTGCTCAGACTACAGCTAGGTCCTCATGGTCAGTCTACATGTGCTCAGACTCCTTCAGTTTATAGAACATCTGATAAACTCCAGTGGAAGACTTAACACTAGTGTGTTAAAAAATTCTTCATCTCCTTCTTTATGGTCTCCATTCATTGGCTGCCTATCTGAAGCTTGGGGTGAAGTTAAAAACCTGGGACTGGTTCTCTAATTTACTGAGCATTATCAAAGCCTACATCCCAGCTAAGAGTTCTGCAAACTGAACCTCCATGTAATTGTACTACCCTACCTGTTAAGGATCTCAAATCACAGTCGCACCTCTACCCTGCCCCTTTGGCATTGGAGCAGTTTCCCCACATCAGGCGGAACTCCTGAGCCACTTCCGTTCTCCAAGGAGACTCGAACCATCCTTTCCAAGCAATGCATTGATGTTAAACTCCTTTAAAGACACCAGCACTGTTCATCTTGACATCTTTTGACATTCGAGGCAGTAAATGTCTTTTGATTTGTGAGCAGATTACAGACTTATCTGTGTTATATTTGTGTTATGAGTTACATTCATTTAATATAGATACTGTATTGATTGCAAGTTACGTAGAGACATTACAGTACATCGAGTTACTCAAAACAAAATGCAACAGACTAAAAATATGACGGTGGTGAGGTTGAAAAAAAAAACTTGGAAAAAAAACAAGTTATACAAAAGCAGTTATTTGTCATGTTCATTGTGGAAAGTGTAATAACAGAGCATTTTGCTAAAATTTAAAAGAGCAGCACATGCTATAATTTTGTGCTGAAACTACAGAAATGACTGACAGCTTGAACAGCTGGGTTAGCTGACTGTTAATGTATCTTAGATCTGCAAACTTGATATAAACAGGAAGATCTTTCACCTGTACATCTCCTGAACTGTGTTTCCTTCATATTATGTATAGCATATGTTATCTGTACGAGTGTTACTGGATAACAAAGAAAGTTACATGCTCTTTAAACATGAAGCCAAGCACGAAGGTATGACGACAAACACAGAATCTTCAAAGTAAATATGAATACAGTACTTAAATAAATATAAATGCAGTATTACCCATGACTCACTGAGTGCAAGACAGACACAGACAAAATTCTGGAAAATTTCACTTCACTTGCACTACAGACCCTGCTGGAATTCTTTAGAGAAAAAGCCTGTTGGCTTGTTGCTGCTTTTTAATAACTGCTCACAGAATCATACAAAAAACAGGAACATCACTGAATAATTTCAATCTCTGTCACCCCCATACTGCAACATCTGTCAATGTTCCCACCTTTCTTGGAACTATTTTGTGTGGGTAAAACAGTTGTAGTAAAGTGTACACAAAATACCATACCACGTTATACCACAAAACCAAGAAAAGCACAGTCATTCCAGCATTTCATAACTTTGTTAGTAAAATACCAATTTTTGTGTCTCAGTAAAATAGAACCCTCATACATCCTACTTATCAACAGCTAATACAATGAACAGTGACCTATTATGCATTAAACTATAGCTATCATGTTGTCTTACCTTTCATATTATGTGAAATTTTTGACTGAAATTGGCACATGACGTTTTTGTTTAAATGCCAAGGCCAAGAAACATGAACTGAATGTGACAGTTAAAAAGTCAGATCAACAATTTCTATTCACCATTAAGACTGACTACAAAGTTTACTTTCGGTTTCCGATGTTGCAACGCAAAAATAATAATAATAATAATAATAATAAATCGCTCTAGACCATAGTGTAACTGATCGGTTTAATCGTAACCAGGATTTACGTAACTGGAATGCGTGTCTGTTGTCTGCATATTAATTGAAATGAGTGTATCTGTTGTCTGCACTTTCACTGCTACAATCAATGCATGCAATCTACACGGGCTACAAGTAAGCGAGCAGACTTAAGTCAACGTAAACTTCAGCAATAACTCGTTTCTGATTTCCGTTCACCTTTAAGGTAACAGGACTTCACTGACCATGTCAATAATGCTAGCTAACAGCTGGTAATTGAAGATTTGATTAGAATACAAGGCAAAAACAAAAAACCGCTCACAAAAGTTTTTTTTTCTTTTTCTCGTCTCTGCGGTACCAGAAAATCTTCACTTTATGATCCATCCAATACATAACAATAGCATTTCATTTGAGAAACCAAACGCGTTTTCAGTGTCTCTAATCATTAATATATGAATCTTAGTAAAATAATAATAATAATAATAATGTTTTTGCATTGTCACAAAACCTTAAAACGTTTGCACGAATGACAAAAAATAATAGGTTACATTACAACGTTTGCATTAAGATTACCTTCAATGGTTATCCACCTCGGAAATCTTTTTCTGGGTTCTTCACAACGTCCTCCTCAGGCTGTGTGAAGTTATACTTCACTACTTGATTTTCTGCAAATAGTTCCGAATTCTTCTGGTATAACTTGTTTTTCTATCCTCTCAGCTACGCCTGCAACTATCTTAGTCTCGCCCAGACTCCAATCCTAACACTGCGTTACTACTCAAGCCAAAAGTATGAAACTACTACATAATGAGGTTCTGATTGTACAGTATTGGTTTATGATCGTCAAAACGCATTATCTGTGCTTCTGACGCTGAAATGCGCCAAGCTTCAGATTCAACAAAGACACATTCAAGACGAAATACCAGAAGTACGTGCGACAAAGCACTGCTCCGCGGACTGGTGCTGATGCGGGGTTTTGCGGTCCTTTTGTTACTGTCAAGCATTTAAAGCACACGCGTTGCGCGGTTCTCTCGCGTTATTGGTCTATAATTTTAATGCTGAGATATATGCTGTATATAACATTAGAATCGATTGATTTACTTTATGGATTTTCATTCATAACTATTATATATGTAGAATCATTTAGGAAATAAACACGGCATGGGTTGTGTTACAGACTGTAGTTGTATCTCCGTTGTTAGCTACAAGCCAAGCCGTTTATAGATATTACGATGTTGATTACTGATCACAATATCGAATTATAGGCGATTATTTCTTGCCTTGCGCAGGATCGATTTTTTAAACTCAGACCTAAAACATTAAACGGATAGAAACGGATTATGGATTAAAAATAAAATATCACACATTGTTCATCTCTAGCCTCTCTCATAGCCCAACCTCACCAGCTTCAAACGGGAAGATCCTTCTTGGTTCATCTGTGATGGTAGACTCAGTGGTTTTAGCGCCCGTTTGTGAGTGTTCAATGAAACGCGGGCGCCCGTTCCTCTATCACACACAAGCGCCACACCCATCCATTCATAAAGTGGAGCACAGATCTGATTTGCAGTGTCTCCAGCCTCGGAATAGTGCTGCCATCAAATATGTATAATAAACAGTATCAAAAAACCGCTAACAAATATTCAAGTTTTTTTTTTTTTTCCCTTTCAAAAAATATTTGTATATAGGCTTTTAGGTGGTTACATTAGATGTATTAATTCCTGGAAAGTGGCAGAACATTTTGAAGCCCTCACTCTGTTAACCCATTCTGTTTAGCCAATTACACAAATTAATGACATTGTGAGTTAAAATAGGATTAGTAAGAATTCAAAAGAACAGTATATAACATGCTTGTCAACACAGAACTAATTCTGGTTGTAACTGTTTGTACCTGCACATACTGTGTCAGTGGTCATATACACCAAAGTGTTATTTAACAGGCCTCTCACACACATGCCCAGGACATGCAAACAATCCTTGAAGCATCCTTGGCATCCAAAAAAAAAAGTACCTCCAGGCACTTTTTCACTGGGTTCACACACATCATAACCTTCTCAAGATGTTTCGCTTCTCCTGGGGCAAGGATTGATGTGTTTTCTGTTTTCGAAAATTACGAAATGGAATAAACAATTGAAGCGTAATGCAAATATCTCAGGGGTTCATTTAAAATGCAGAAGTTGGACCGGGCTCTAAAAACACATTATTCTGTTCATGTAAATTATTTAGTGGAAAAGTTCATTCATAAACAGTGTCACAAGTGCATGGGCTTGCACTGGCAGAAGACGCCCTCTGCCACAAACTGAGGCAAGTGTTTAGTAGCAGAGGAAGGTGAAGAGGTAAAGAGAGCTAAGTTTTTGTGTAACCCCACATTTGTTTTCTATCCAAACAGATGACATACTTTATTCTCAATGGCAGCATCTCTATTAACATTTTAGGCAATCCCAGGAATCCTTCCTTAGGGACTATGGTAACCCTATAAAACCACACTCCATTATACCAGAACCAAAAGGTAGTTTAAGATAACATATAGATAATGCTAAGTGTCTGTGAGTCACAGATGACTGGCACCTTTTGGTTAACCTACCTCATGATATATTACAAATTACACCAAGCCTCGACTGGCTTCTCAACACTTTGTCTTACTGTATGACTGTCTTGTGAGAAGACCACCGTTCTTGCTGAAGAAGCATGAAGGAAGGCAAGATGCCGACTCCAGGAGCTGCGTCATACTGGAAGGAGACGACAGCTGCTGTGAGATGAGAAAACGCACCCAGGAAGTGAGAACGAGAAGCCTGGTTAGAAAACTGGGTCACACAATGTTACCTTAAGTGATAAACGAGAGACAGTCAATCAGACTTTAACTTCAGATGTGAGGAAGTGGGATCCTGTGGACCACGACTTCAGACGTTAGCAGTTCATTTTAATACTGGGTTTATCAACTCAGTTATGCATATTCTAAGCATATTTGCTTATATGTTCTCATACAGTATGTAGATTAAAATATAAATTAAAGGCAAGTAAACTGAACCAATTTAATGTCCACAAAATAGTTAACAGCATACTTAAGTTTTACATGAAAATTACTACAGTGTGAAAATTCCAAGATATTCTTCTGAAGAATGGCCTCCAAAATGGAATTAAAATTAAAACAGATATGTGCTAAAATTAAACAAAGTATTTATATCACCTTTAAAATGAAAATTGTTTACTAGTTTTTAAAACATTCATGCTGATTTCTTTTCACTTTATCTTCTGTCTGCCTGAACATCTGGTGTTAAGAGCTGATGTTTTGCATCCGTTGGACAGCTAGTAATTACTGAGCCACTGACGTCTACACTGGACAAGCAAACTCGGCAGGAGAACGTGAGGGTGTTGGTCTGGGAGTTGAAACTTATCTGGGTCACGTAGCTCAGCTGCTACCTTAAACCCTGCCTGTTCACTTACAGTACAGCTTCTGAAGCAGAAAAGTCAAGGTTGTGACATTTAAGAATGTCATGATATGGGTAATGGTCAGGGTTCTAGCTAGGTTTCAGACCCATGTTGAGATGGTAAATTTAACTTACCAGCTGATGAGATTTGTTAGCAGAAGTGAAGACTTGAATTTCTAGCCAGTGAGACAATCAATCACTTGCCCTAATTCCAGGAGGTGACATCACAATTAAAACTAGTGTATAAATGGTCTGTGTGGTCTGTGTCTTCTGCCGTAATCCTTTCATCCAAACAACTGCAGTAGCTTTTCCTGAATAATAAAATAAAGTCTTCAACACCTGAACAGATCACTGGGCAGCAGGATTTACTGGATGACTCCTTAGATTGATAATAGTTGATCTCTTAGCCTCATTCCAAGGTGGGACATAACCATAACATCAGATCACAATAGGTTTGACGAGCTCTGCAAAGTAAAATCACAATCTAAAAAAAATCAGTACACATGTTAAACTTTATAATGTAATTACAACAAAATGTAATTACGTACAGCTGATATTGTAATAATCTTACAATAATGTAATAAACAGCAAGCACAGAATGTAATATATTTAGCACATAATGTGATATAATTTAAGAGGTCTAAACAATAGCCAGTTATACTTAGTTTTTAAAAGACAATAAAACGTGTTAATCTGCTGCACAACACGCTGGGTAATATGGAGTCTGTTTAGGCTAATGAGGTTGCAAGGTCAAGGTTAAGATTAAAGTAAATGTTATTGTCCCCAGAGGGAAATTTGTAATGGGCACTGTGTTACAGTTTGTTGTATTACATATACAGGGAAGAAGACAAACAATCTATGAGACATTACACAGCATATTAAAACATTTAACAATACCACAATGTCAAAGAATACAGTTTACAGCTGTAGGACTGAATCACTTTGTGGCTGACTTTTTACATGTATATTTAGTCATTTATAACAGACGCTTTTATCCAAAGCAACTTACAGCATTTAAGATACATAAATACATTTTTACTGATTTTACTGATTACTGATTTGTGTGACTTCTTAGCCTCTTTTCATCCCGTACCAGGTCCTGCATGCTCATCTGAAACAGTCATAAAAACTACACACAACAGGTACCGGCAAGTGTTGGAGACTCCATTCATCCCAGATGAACAAATTATGGTATTTTTGGTACAATAAACCAACACCTTCAAATTACTAGCCTGAGATGAGAATCCAATTTGCGTAACATAAAAACACCCACAAAGGCAGTGTCAAAGGGCCCAGGTGCTGTAAAGCACTGATCTTCTAAAATCCTGCAGTTGATGATGGGAAATGGAATGACGTATCGACACAGGTGAAAATAAAACCCACATTAGGAGAAGGCCAAAGGGAAGGTGTATCTTTAAAAAAACTGTCATGTTATCTGTAATAATAATAATAATAATAATAATAATAAGCACAGCCACTGTACATAAAGCAAAAAAAAAATTCTAATTAAAGTCTAAAAATAGAGTATATGAAGCTTGCTACTATGTACAGCCTTAATCTTTTTCCAGTAGTTTGCAGTAGGTGAACTAATTTCTCAAAGTGAAATAGGGTATACACTAGATTCAATTTCACTATAGACTATACACTAGATTCAATTTCACTATAGACTATACACTAGATTCAATTTCACTATAGACTATACGCTAGATTCAATTTGTCGACAATACTGTCATTTTCCCACCCACTCAGCAAATTCATTCATTCATTAGTTTTTTAAATAAATATCACAACTAACAACTACATTGAAATAGGCCTAGAATTAGTATTTTTACTAGTTACAGGCAGACCAAAGTTTTCTTGTTCACTCATTTATTCCCTGAACCCTGTGTTGCTATACAAGATTTCATGTATACCCTAAGACCTGTGTTGCCACACCAGATGTATTTTCATACAGCGAGAGTATATCTATAATTCTTCCTTTCCTAACATTTACCAGTTTTCAGTGCAGTTTGTGCATGTATCCAGGAACAACAACTCTGTGGTTTCTCTTTTCACAGAACAAAAGCAAACCTAAAGATAAATGTCGTGTTTTATTCATTGCTGTTCTTTCCAAACATTTTTAGCCTGGAGTTTATGGTACCTACAAACTTTGTGCAAGGACATTGCTGAGTGTCTCCTCTACCACCGTCTCTAGTGTGTAGTTTTTCAAGACACATAGTGTGCTTTTCACAATGGAATAGGGACTGTCCTCTACAACCACCAGTGTGCAGCACGCACCTGGATGATGCCGCGGCAGCCATAGTGCTCCAGCAAGGTCAGCTCAGCTATTGTATTTTATCAATACTTTAGACACAAATGTCAGAAAAGACACGTGATTCTGGTACTAAGCGTTTCTCTTTTTGTTCATTGTTTGGAAAGCATGCAATTTTGTTTATAAACTGTAACTCATCCTAATGCACCTTCCACGGTTGAACAGCATGTCTTCCCTGAGTAGTTTTCTGCTCTTGTACACAACACCTTGGGGCACTCAGGTTTTTCCCTTGCAGCTGGCCAGCACCCATCCCATTGTCAGAGGTGTGTCCTGTACTCATTCAGTCATTGTCCATACTGCTTATCCTGTTAAGGGTTGCAGGAAGCCGTGAGCCCATCCCAGGAGACACAGGGCGCAGGGCAGGGGACACCCAGGGCCAAGCGCTAACCCATCGCAGGGCACACGCACACACCATGAGCAATTTAGAGACACCAATCAACCTAACCTGCATGTCTTTGGACTGTGGGAGGAAACCAGAGAACACCCAACAAGCACAGGGAGAGCATGCAAACTCCACACACAAACCCAAGGTGGGAATCGAACCCCAGGCCTGGCGGTGCGAGGCAACAGTGTTAACCCTCACACCACCATGTGTCCTGTACAGTAATATGTAAATCAGTGCTTAGACTATGACAAAAGCATTCTGTTCTATTTGACTTGTTTTCTCCCTCTCCATCCTAAAAGCCCACACCTGGTGTTTGAAGGCTGACTTTGGGTATATTTGGGTATATTATAGTTTTCACTTGTCTGATTCTGTACGTTCAGATGGATCTTAAATAGTACAAGCATTCCAGTTATTCACTTTCTGGGTTGGTTCTGAAGAGAACTAAGGAGTACTGTTCCAGCAGTGACTTGTCACCTCCTGCATTTCTAACATGGACAGAGGTGGTGAGATGTTTTGATGCCACACCCAGCCTTTTCACTTGGCTTCCTTGTTTCTTTTGTTTTGGTTTGCTTGGTTTCTGTCACGTGGAGCTACCTCTCTAAAGTCTCTTTTCCTTGTTTGGTTTACACCATGACATCACAAACATAGATGGCACATCTCCACTTCCAGTTTAATCAGCTCAGCTACAAGTCTGCCTGTGTCTCAGATGTCCATGTGTTCATCTTGTTTGGAGACATTTTTATACCAATGAGTGTACCTCCTGATTGCCACGTTCTCCAAATGACAACCCAGTATTCTGTCCCTACCGATGTGGAATTAAAGAGTGGTAGGGATCGTCAAATCATTATTTTAAAGACAACATGCTCATTTTGACCTTTCACAGATCGTCTAATGGACAGTTCATTTTTCAGTATCTATAAGCAGCTTGGAAAATGTTTACATGTCAAACAGTGGTATTTTCTTTTTGCTGGCATACAATTTCTCTGTCAAATTACAAGCATGTCATGACTCAGTCCTCTGGGTCTTGAGTGAGGTGTGTCTTAACAAGCTGTAGTTAATGATTTATTGCCTGTCACAAGTTTCACCTGCTCACTGTTAGTCTGAATTTGTACTTACAGCATGGTTGTCTCCCCAATCCTTTTCTCTGCCATTTTTTGTAAGTGTGTCTTCCACATGTTTCTAACAGAGATAACTTTCTCAGAGATGTCATTTATTAATATTCAGTTCCATTTTTAAAGTTAGAGATTGACCTTTGTGTTGTTGTATTGTTGTTTTATTTCCTTTGTGTTTGTTTGGCTTTATAGTTAATTTTTAATTATCATGCTCTGCTTCCTCTTGTGGTTAAGAATGACAGAGTATGCTGAATGTGTTATGATGTATACATGATGTACATACATACATTACCAGTGAAAAGTTTAAAATATAACCATTTTTCCAGTTTTTATTTAAATTGTCACAGTTTAATGTCCTAATGTACTCTGAAAATAAAGCATAGAACAAATAAACAATTGGACATCCAAAAGAAATCACGGATTCATTTTTGTAAATAAAGAAAATAACTCGCTTGTCTTCTGTAAATCATCAAAATAGCTACACTTTGCAGATATAACAGCCAAACACACTTGTGGCATTCTTTCTCCAACGGAAATCAAGTAACATTCAGAAAGTTCATCCCAGCACTGTTTGCAAAAGTTCCAACAAATGTGTTTCACTTGTTGGTTGCTTTGCTTTCACCCTTCTGTCCAGTTCATCCCAAACCAGCTCGATGGGGTTTAAGTCTGGAGACTGTGCTGCCCATTCCATGATTTGAAGCCTATTGTCTTGCTCTTTTCTTCTAAGGTAGTTCCGACACAGCTTGGAGATATGTTTTGGGTCATTATCTTGCAGTAGGATCAACCCCTGATGAACTAGGCCTACACCAGAGGGTACTCCATGGCGATGCAAAATGCTGTGGTAGCAGTTTTGGTAGAGGGTACCACTCTGTGCAAGCTGCCAACTCTGGATCCAGCAAAAGAGCCCCAGAGTATTACGATTCCTCCTCCATGTTTGGCAATGGGTGTCACACACTGAGGAACCATCCTTTCACCTACTCAATGGTGTACAGAAACCCTGCGTGATGAACTGAAGATCTCAATTTTTAATTTATTTGTCCATAAGACCTTCCAGTCTTCAGTAGTCCACGAGTACTGCTTCATGGCCCAGGCAATCCTCTTTTTCTTATTTTGTCATTTTAGCAATGACTTTTTTTACTGCTAGTCTACCTGTCAAACCTGCAGCTTGAAGTCTTCTCTTCACAGTTCAAACTGACACTTGCTTACTTTGATCAGTATTAAGCTGTGCTTGAAGCTGTTGTCCCAAGAGCCGCATGTCATACAAGCTGTTGACTTTCAGAAACGTGTTTTCTAATTCTGTACTGGCTTTGGCTCTGCTAGACTTCTTCCTGTCAGAGTTTCCTCCAGTTTCCAAGTGCCTTTTGATGGTGTAGAAAATTGTACTCATTGACACCTTGGCTTTCTTTGCAATTTCTCTAAAGACCTACACTTTTAAGGGTTATAATGGTTTGTCTATCTTCTTTTATTAATTGCCTTTTTCTCACCATTTTAACAGCAATTTACTACTTGCTGCAGTACAATACCATCCAAATATTGCTTAAGAGGGTGTAGTAACTCGGTCTGTTTTTATACAAACAGAGGACTTTTAAGTAATCAGCAAAAGCTGGGACACCTGTAACAATTGTTAGCATAAACTAGTAAGGCTTAATTTACTTACACTGCTGCAGAACAACTGTGTGTTGTTTCCGCATTACGTCTTCCCTGCAAAAGGCCTTTTTGTATAAGTCTGAAATTTTTTTTGAAATTTTATTTTTCAATTTTTGTTAACCTAACATTTTTTTCACATCTGACAGTTTACCACTTACCTTTGTATCATTTCAGGTTATTCACTTTTCACCAGTAGTGTACTCATATACATATACAGGTGGTGGCAGAAGGAAACATGAAGATATTAGGAAGTTTCTAGGCATAACCACTTTGCATAAAGATAATATCTACAAGTATATTAACTACCTTGCTGGCATGGTCTAATTCAATTCAATGGCTGAAGTGTTGTTCCCTCCGTGGCTTTGTGCAGCAATTACTTCCATTTAAGAAGATGGTTGACTTGAAGGCTATACAGTATGCAATATCATTGTGCCATTCAAGCCATCAGTTTTGGCCTATTTAATGCAGCCAGCACTGTTTACAGATTGAGGAAGCCCTGACAGGTTGGCTCACAAACATCTTTAGACAGCACTGAAAACACTGCACTATGTACTTTCCCATAATGCACTGGTGAGTCTCCTATCAAGTGCAATGTATCTTTATAAATGAAGGTTTTCAGGAACATAGGTTTTTGAATGAAATGATCTTTAGTCATGTGTTTCACTTGAAGTATGTGTAACAGTACACACACACACACACACACAAATATATATATAGCTTTCACTAAAACCCCTGTTTGTATTGCAGTGCAGTAAAGTTTTAAGCTTTAATGAATAATCATAGAAAAGGTCTTGTACTGACAGACTGCTGACACAGAACTAGCTTTAACAGTGAGTGTTGTTGTCCACGAGCTTCAATTTTTCTTTGTGTGTCACTGAAAAAGACATTAACTCCAGAGTGCCACTCCCAGCACTTTCTCCCCTAGTGTCTCTCTGCCAGCACTTTGGATGTTTGGTGGAACAATAGGAAATGGAAGGCAGTGAGCGCCTGATCACCATCTGTGCCTGAGCCAGCCATGTCACGGGTGTGTGTGCGTGTGTGTGTGTGTGTGTGTGTGTGTGTGTGTGTGTGGGGGGGGTGTTAAAGTGCTGAGTGGGGCACCAAAATGGCTTGTGTAGGCCAATTCAGACAAAGTGCCAATGGTCAGTTCCACAGGACACATCACAGTGGCTGGTTAATCCCCCCCCTTGGGTGAGCCTTCTCTGCACACTGTGTGTCCCCAAACGACAGCTCTGTCCACCGGGACAATGTTCTGCTCTGTGTCTGCAACTCCAAGCCTCTCCATTTTTCTCTCCGTTTTACCCTGAAAAAGTGCTATTACAGCGATGCCTGTCGAACTTAAAATGTGGTTTAAGAACATGAGGTGGATATATTTCTTGTAACAGCCAACTGTGGCTTTATATTGTCAGTGCAAATTTGGTGTTTTCTTCTTACCTGTACATGCGCTGTTCATTAGTACGTTCTTTATTTTATCTCTGTTAGTTAACTGTATATAACTTCATCTTCATCTTCTACACCGCTTATTCCTCGTAAGGGTAGTGGGAAGCCCGGAGCCCAGACCAGAACACATAGGGTGCAGGGCAGGGGACACCCAGGGCAGGGCGCCAACCCACCGCAGACTGTATATAAGTAATGAATAAAAAATAGGGACGATAGATACACATTATTATTATTCCAACTGCAGTCACAAAGTCACTAACAACACCTAAAACCGCCCAACCTTTGAAAATACAGACTATTTAAGTACATCCTTTTATGTAAATATAATATATAATGCACAAAAATGTTTCCTTAAGTGAATAATAGATACATTAAACAAAAGGACTGAAGCTAAACCAGTTATGGACACAATCTGGATAGCCTGACTGTAGAAATTTATGGGTAGATGGAACCTAAACTGGTGTCAAAACTGCTTCACAAAACAAAGTTAGCATTACAGTCCAACTTCACTGTGACTTCCTGTTGCTGACAACATGCTTGATATTCTGTGTAATTTCTGAAAGTCTCTGACAATGTCATTCACTTGTCATTAAGAGCTTTTAATAGATTAAAAAAGAGAAACCAGGTTTGTCACACAGAATACTTACTCTCCCAGCTGCACTTTGAGGTCACCATGGAAACGGCAGTATGCGTGGTGACTGCCCTGTAATTCTTGTATGATCTTATAGAAGATTTTCCAGACTCGTTATTTGTTTTCTTTCCCTAGAGGACACCGCCCTCGAATTAAAGCATTGCCTAGGAACATGGGTTCTGTTACAAGCTTACATTATTAAAATCTTGAATCAGTGCACTTTTTAATTTAGTAATGTCTTTATTCAAAGTCTGAAACATTTTTCAAACATTTTACAGCTGTCTGATTTGTGTTTGTTGAATCATGAAATAAGAATGTAGCTGAAATCTGCCCCCCACCATAAACTTGTACCCTAACAAACACTGGAGGTAGAATGAAATGTTATATAGTCTGATCTCTAATATTAATAGTATAAAAGGAAGTACACAGAAAAGCAGTGGTACAACAGTGAATTAACATCCAAACAATGTCACTGCATCCATTCAGTTAACTTTCATTTAGACAAATAATATTACAAAGTAATAATATTTAGTCTGTATTGCATCTTAAATATTACATTTTAATGATATTAATAACATTTTGTGTATTGCTAACCAGAATAAATCCCATAGCCTAACCAAGACGGCTGTTAGTTGATGTAGTTATTACTTTATACTCTTCAGTAAAAATAAAAATCTTAAGAATTAACCGCTTCCAGATATGTTCCTCTAAGATATGAATACTAGTTAATGAAAACCACAATGGCTATCTGCTTGGTTTAAATATGTAAAAATTAAATATTTTCAGTGTACACGCCTTTAATTCATTTTCTTTACTTAACGCTTAATTTTTTTTTACATCTAAACACTGTCACGTGGGCTCGCTGGTGGGTTACACAGATATTGCATAATTCAGTGGGGAAAAAAAAAGAAACCCCACCGCTTTAGGTATCCGTGCTCTCGTTTGTTTCCTTGCACACGCGCAGAGGGCCTCCAGCGTTCCCTGTGTGGCTGCGCAGTCTGCCTCTGCTGTGGCACATACTCCCGGCTCTCTGTCGGTCTTCGCCATTCTTCAGACGAGATTCGCGAACAGTGGGAGGAAATCTGGGAGCGTGCGCCGCTTCTTCTGCTTTTTGGAGTCTCGTATGCCTCTGAGACACAAACATCGGTTTGTGCATACTACAGCAGTGGGGCGCGCGGCGTGGGGGGGGGGGGTGGGGGGGGTGGTTGGGGGGGGTGGGGGGGGTGGGAGGCGGTGGGTGGGGGGCGGGGGGGGGGTGGGTGGGT